>JASFDE010000207.1:0-25751 GCA_036937135.1 Nidula niveotomentosa | reverse complement strand
TAATTCTCACAAAAAGGGAAGATATTTCACTCAATATGCTCTCCCACTAAAACCATGTACCTACTACTCAATTGCACGCAAACATATTAAGCGCGCACGGCTATGCACGCACCTTGTAGAAAATTGCACGCACTTGCACGCACCAACTTTGCACTTGCACGTACTTGCACGCACAGCACGCACGTGGCACGGCAAAAAACCCTGTGCCCATCAAACTATGCAGATAATCTTACCAATATTTTGCTTCTAGAATAATTACCACGATATGCAGTTCTGAGCCTTCCTACAATTGTTTCTTGATTACAGCTAGTCATTAGTAGACAACATTCAGACAAGTGGGTCTTGGCATGAATAATAATATTAATAAGCACAAAAGTTAACGTAAAGAAGAGTTAAAAATGGTGCCGGCTTACTCTTCATGACTATGTTCTCATCTCGAAGAATAGCGTAGAGCTGGAAACTTCAATGGAAATACATATTTGGAAAATAATTAGTTTTATACACGTGAGGTTTATTAAATTTCGATGATGTTATGATAGTAGTGTAAGATAAATCCATCGAGAGCTGAGATAGAATGTCGTATCATACCTAATATGGAAGGACCCGCTAGATATTCTACGAAGCAGAAGGTGCGACTCTGGCATGTGAGAAAGACAACATTGCAATTTTATCGTTAGCTATCTTCATTATCGTCCCATAAATGATCTCTGCATCATGCTTCATTGTTTCTTGCCCATCTAATTTCGCATTTACCCATATATGCGCACTACGAGCCACACATGAGTGGCGTCCCTATAGCATCCCAGCATTCCTTGCAGCTACTGCAAATGTAGAATAGTTTGCCCACTCGTTGGGTAAGAAAAATCTATTTTCATTCGACAGTACTCGTTGAAATTGGCACTTGTCCATGCACTCATAACTTTGAATTTCTCTTCCGTTGCTTCGATCATAAAGAAATATCCAGATTAAGATCAGATAAATGATCCCATATCATGAGGATATAGATGTTCTATCTTGAGTTCGAAGTATTCCTCATCGAAAAATCTACCTACAGCGACGAATATTATGTTTCCGGGTGATCCACCAGCATTTTTTACAGATAATTTCATAGATTTCATTGGCTTCGGTGTTCAAGTGGGCAGTGACAAAATCAAAGTCATTGAGGACCCCTAATTTCTCCTTAAGACTGTACTTTAAGTTCCCTAGATTGATATCACCATAGTGGACCCCATTTTTCCATAGGTTATAATAGCCTGCATCCTAAGCCAGAGAAAATGATTGGTGAAACACGACACACTTTGAAACAATCGGTCCAAGCCTTTAAGAAGACCAACCCATCCGCAATGGAATCAATCGGTTCCAAGGAGTTGAACACTAGCGTCCGAAGGAGGCATTGTGTGCCAATAACATCGGTCACTGAAGATATCACGCTAATTTTTGCGCTGGTCATTCGAGAGCAGCTGCAGATGGCGTGAATGGAAGCAGGTATGCAAAGACAGTCGCGATCAATACTTTCGGGAAGATGAAAAGCCTTTGATAATAATACACGCAAATACTCGGACCCTTGAACACGACTAAGATACGCCAGACATGGGCCACTCCCGCAATACAGAAATCAAACAAAATATTCTATACAGTGAGAAAAAAATATTCCGCATTCCACATAAAAGATGATGGTGATACAGTCCTTATCCACTCTATCCGATCTAGCATAAATACCAACCAACAGCTCAATAGCTCACGCTCCGCCCTCTCACATAACTCGACGTCTTCCTGTGCATCCCAGGGTGCGCATGCGCTGGCGGGGGTGGAGAGGGCGACGGGCGTGGCGAGGGCAGCTCCCCAGGCGGGTGAAGGATCGTCTCGCCCTGTACTTGAACCTCCTGTCCTTCGCCCTCTGCCTCACCCGCCTCACCGTCGTCCACTCCATCCTTCTCCCAAAAATTCCTCTCTTTTTTCTTCGGAGATAAGATGGCACCAGAGCGCCGCACCGCAGACTCCCATGCGCTCCTGAGCGGCCCCACATCCTTCTTGACGTTCGCCTCGATGATGAGCGCCTCCATTTCGGGTGTGAGCTGCGCAAGGAGGGCGGAGGTGGTGGAGGGCGTGAGTGGGGCGGGGCGCGCGAAGGAGGGGTGGGCGGGGTCTTGGGAGGGAGAAGGGGAATGGGGGAGGGGCAGGAGGGAACGTAGTTCGGTGTGGAGCATTATGGAAGCTTTGTCATGCGAAGAGGGGGTGAATATTGGTGTTAAGATGGAAAGGAGAAGGGGAAGGGAAACGTACTTTCACGATCAGCCACTCCTACAAGAGCCTGGGTACGTTCGAGAATCGCCGCCTCCACGCGTGGATCTTCCCTAGCGGCGGCGGGAAACAGCTGCGGCGCGACGCGGGAGAGCGCGACGCTGAGGAACATAAAGAGCTGATGCAGGAAGAGGATGTGCTGGTGCGTTGTGCGCTGGGGGAAGAGGCGGTGCAGGAGCGTCGGGGCAGCAGTGGAGGAAGCAAGAGGGGAGGAAGGGGAAGATGGAAAAAGGGACGGGGAGGGGAGCAGGATAAGGGCAAGCTCGGAGAGGAGGAGGAAGAAGAAGAGGGTGTAACGCCACTGTACCCGTCGACGGGAAAAGGGTTAGAAGGTGTTTGAGGGACAACGGGGGGAGGACGCACGAAGGACACGGGGCTGGGTGACCCGAGCGCGGAATACAGGAGAAGGACGAGCCCCGCAACGATGTGGTACCCCGATGCCTGCATCAGACCGTAGTGTAGGAACTCGCGAGTTGTTTTGCAGTGCGTCCAGTGGAGGACGTCTGGGCCGAATCTAGGGGGATGTGCACCGTCAATAACAAACCGACACAAAGACCCAGAGAGAAGGCAGGACAAAAACGCACCGATCATACGCGAACCGCCTCACGGGGTCCTTGAGCGCCTCAAACACATCCCGCACCTTCATAAACAGCTCCGCGCCCGCCACGCCCACCCCCGGCCGATCTGGATGATTGCGCCTCGCGAAATTGCGAAATGCGGCCTTCAGGCCCGCCTCGTCCACCGTGGGGCTCACGCGCAGGATCTGGTAGAAGTTCGGCTCCATATTTCGGGCGCTCTGGATGAGGGTGTACATGAGGTAGCCGAGGACGACGAGGGCGAAGAGGAGGGCATATTGCCGTCGGTAGGCGGGGGAGCCGGGTGGATGAGCGGGGAGGAGCGGGAGGCGGGTGTGTAGGAGGGAGAGGAGGTTGCGCGTGAGAAGGTCCGGAATGATAGTCCACCCAAAGAGGGAGAGGACAATATTGGTGCTAGAGGAGAACATCCTTTGGAATGCGTGAAGTAGGGTGTGCCACTGCGCGAGAGATGAAGCAGAAAAGGCGTAACGAGCGAAAGCCCCGAGTATAAGCTAGTCTGTGGCACTAGCAATGTCTTTCTGTTCTAGTGTTTTTACAGAGAGAATACGAGCATGAAGAGCACAGTCGATGACGTGGAGAGGAAGCGGGATACGAGGAAACTGGGAAACCACAAAGATGATGTGAAGATCCTGTGCCACACCAACCAATCATCGTGTCAGATGTCGTCACGTGGCACGACGCGTCGCGTTCGAACTTGCCATATTCCCGATCCTCCCTTCCTCCATCACACCATGCCGCCCTCGTCCCCTATCGTTTTTGCAGACCTCATCGCCGCCCTTGGAGGCCCTGAAATTGACCCCGTCGAGATAGAATGGGCCATGGATGACGATGCAGGGCGGAAGATCGTTGGTTGGATAGCGGAGCAGCTGGGGCATGTCGTAGATGAGGAAGAGGAAGAGGAAGAGAAGGAGAAGAGGCTGGACAGATACCGTGCTGCGCTGAAGGATATAGCGTTGGAGAAGGATGAAGTGGACGTGTGCGTCTGTGTCTTACGCTCTTTTTCTCGCTGCTGATGCTTGTATTAGTCTTGACCATTTCGGCATATCTCTCAAGGATATACCGGATACTGTGCCTACTGTGCCAATTGATTATCTTCCCCCTTCACGCTTGAAGTAAGTCATACCTATATTATACACTGTGAAAGCTCTAACACTACCTACCTAAGGAAGCATGCCGCCCACCTAACCGCCCAAACCACCCTCCTCCAACGCGAGACGTCTCTCCTGCACACGCGTCTGCGACAAACTAAGTGCGATTCTTCCATTCTTCTCAAGAAATCTCGAGTTAAGAACACATCTATGTAACTCAGACAAGCGATGCACCAAATGTCACACACGATCTCCTCCCTCCGCCTCGCCATCGAGCGCACGGAGAGAGAGAACGAGGGAGTGCAGGAGAGACTGGGGGAGCTATCGATTGACGTATGCATATACCTTTCTACTTGCCAAATTTCGTCGAGGGTGCTGATGGATATTGTTAATAGACAGATAACGCTATCGCAACCTCCATCTCAGGCGCTGTAGCTCTCCTAGACGTTCTTGGGAGTTCTGATCCCACTAAAGCATCCTTCCCTCCCGTCTCAGCCTTCTCAAAGCGCCGCACCGCACTCCTCCACCATGCCCAATCGCAATCCCACACAATACACAGCACCATCGCGCGCCGTCTCCCATGGGACGAAAGCGCGTTGCAGGCTGAAGCAGCGCGTTTGCTGGCTCTCGGGGCAAAGAGTGAGAGCAAGATTATGGAGGCGGAGGAGCGACTGTACGAAGAGGAATTGAAAGCCATATATCTGGAGTTAGAAGCGGGGGATGGGGAGACGTTGCGATGCTTGATGCAGGAATATGAAACCTACACACAAGATAAGAAGGGAGAGATAGAGCTCCCGAACGTGCGCCTCGAGCTCGAACGTGCCTGGGCAAAAGATCAGGGCGCCATACTCGATCTCCAATGCGCCAAACTCGACGCTGTTTGTCATTTTCTCCTTTCCCTTGCTTTCGGATATTGACACTATACTCACAGACCCTGAGCGCCTTCCTCGCCGTGCACACACCTCTGCAATTCTTGCACGCCTCCCTCGCGGCAGTAGATGCGCGCGCACGTGAGGCGGAGGCTCTCCTTGGGGCGCTGGGGGTGGAGGTGGAGGGCGTGGTGGATGATGTGCGTGCTGCGCAGGGAGGGACGGATGCACGAGCGAACGAGGAGGATCCGGATAAGGTGTTGGAAGAGGAATTGAGGAGGGCTGTTAAGGAGCTTAGAGGTCTGTGTTTCTTTCCTCCCTTCATCCATCCTTTTTTTCGTTCTGATTTACTGACGTCTACCCATTCATAAAATATTTTTAAAAAACAGACAAACGCCCGCCCAACGCGCCCCCACTCGTCCTCCTCACCCGCGACGACATACTCACCGAGCTACGCGCCCTATTTTCGGAGCACAAGCCCGCAGTAGAGCACGCACAAACAGCACGCGCGGAGTCGATACGTGCAGATCTACGTGAACTGTATGCCTATGTCCCCTCCTTCCTCTTCCTCCCTATACTCATCTGCCTCCCCTTCCAGCCAAATCACCCTGCACCCCCTCCTGCAAACCCGCTACCCCCCCTCTCCCTCCAACCCTAGCACAAACACCACCCCGCCCTTCCTACCCCCCACGGACGTGCGCGCCCTCGAGGCCGCCGCGAAGGAGGGCGCTGACAACTTGAGTGCCGTTTTACGTGTGTTGGAGGGGGAGGTTGCTGAGCTGGGGCTGGGGAAGGCGAAGGGGAGGACAGAAAGGAAGTTGGGGGCGTTTGTGGATCGGTGGTGTGCGGTGGGGAAGTAGGGCTAGACTACAAACGAGATGTTGAGCAGAGGAGGGTGCGATAGACAGATCAGGAATGTTTTGTAGGTAAGGAATTGCTGTTCCGCTCTGGATTTTGCTGACTGCCAGTGGGTTCGCTCTTCCTATACACTATAGATTACTCTAATCTCCCCCGCACGGCTGCTGCTCACGCCGTCTCTCTAGAGTACGCAGGTTTCTGTGCTCATTTAAGTACGTGAACTCCTGTGCGATAGGATAAGCGTGCGTGCCGGAAGGCTATTGTGCTTGTTGCGGGTCGAGACGAAGAGCTACCTTCGGTTTGACTTTGCCACTGCGTCACTCGGAGGCGTTGAGCCACCATTCGTTCTTCCTCACGGAAGCAGGGAACTTGGAACTATCACTTTCAACTCCTTCTGTAGAGCCTCATACTGAACATAATTCAAGACAAATAGGTGTCTTGGAGAATCACAGAGCTAAAGTGATGAAATATAACTTCGCAGGCTTTAATAGGGACAAGAGACGAGGATAGATTGCCGACAGTAAGCAGGGCGAGGAGACTCCTTAGTGAGAACCGGTCTCATCATGTGTACCATAGATGCATAATTTAGGGAATACATTGCCACTTATACTGCATACACGGCTTCCATTAGACTTTCAACTCTGCTGTTAAATGGATAAAATCAGCATAATCATACCCTGTCAGGTCATCGTCGACCTACCCTCCTTTGCCTTGAGTCTGCTGCTGCTGCAAGCCTGTAAGGTATGGGCTCTCATTATTATCAATTGGCAGCTGAATAGGGTGCCCCAGTTCCTCGCGCGCAATAATACACGAGCACGCAACATAACTCGCCACGATCCACTCGAATATGGCGAATATAAGCACCAGGATCGTCGACGGGAGGGACACGCCCACTAAGGCCTGGAAGATTATGGCATAGATGATCCATACCGCGAACCAGAGGGCGGCAAGCAGGCTGGAGATGAGGATGCTCATGATTGAGCCAGGGGTGCAGGAAAGGAAGGAAGGGAGGGAAAAGGAGGGTTGGGGCAAGGTAAAGAGGGTGGTGACGACTTCTCCATTTTGCGATAGAATACCAACGCTCCAGGAGGAGGCAGGGGAGTAGGAGGGCGAGGGTTCTGCATGGGATTTGTAATAGTGCCGGAGGAGGAGGAGGTTGAAGGGGACGCCCAGGGAGACGGAGGTGATCATTACGGAATGCAACTTAAGAAACAAGGAGATGAGAGGAATGTCGAGGAAAAGAACGGAGAGGGATAGGAGGATGGAGAGGTGTATCATGAAGGGTAGTGGGATCGCCATCTTGAATGCTTATTGTTCTGATGCTCAGCACAGTTTGAGGGTTATAGGGTAGGAATGACCATTAGATTAATATTTATGTGATTTTGTCGGAGATACCTCTATTACCCAGATATCGAGTCTGTACCCACAAGCACGACCTTGACACGTCTACAACCGCAGCAGAACCCCGAGCATGTGCCTTTTCTTCAAGCTGGGTTCTTTCCGCTTTGGAATATTGCGCAGCAGCAGCAATCGTTGTAGAACATCATGCATCAAGTGACGGCGTTCTGAAGCCGTAATCTCTGGGTGATTTGAAAACTCCGTTTGAAGGACTATCTCTTCCGTGAGATTCGATCCATCCAACATTTGCCGCTCATGTCGATATGATGAATTAGGCGAATTCGAGTTAGTCTACTAAGCGGATTCGAATTTAGGGGTACATGTTAGTAGATATTAGGGGACATTCAAGAGATAATAAAGCACCGACCGTGACGAACATGTACCTTGCCCTCTTCACATCCTGGAAAATTGATGGTGAACTACTAGTAGAGCGGGCAGACTAACACAGATTAGCACTCCAAAATGGCTGCGCAGATGAAGCACGCAGGAAGGAAACATGCGGAAGATCGAACGGAGATGTGTGACAGATCTTCGAAGGAAAGTTCACGCTTTACAGCCATCCGGGATCATGGATGAGATGTCGCGGCATATCAGGAGCAGGGAAGCCGGCGATGAATATGGTGAGAACGGCGATGATAATCGGTATGGATGGATTGCAAGGATGGCAGGAATGCAGAGGAATACAATGGATGTCATTGTCATGCATTATACCGATGTAGAGTAATCAAACAGATTAAAGATGAATAATTGAGATGAGGTGGCATATATTACTGTCACGCAGCTATTGTCGACGCAGTAGGGATGTGTATAGAAGCCGCGAGCTGTGCCCGTCATGTCCATCCTAGCCGGAGCGCGGATGTCTTCCCCAAACCGGGAAAATCGCGGTGAAGAGATACACACACGAAGCGTTCACGAGGAAGTTGCATGATTTTCGGAATTGGTCCAAATTCAAGCCTGCTGACTGAAAGCGGGAGAAGTGAGCAAAAACTCGTTCACCTTCTTCAGAGTTGTGCGGGATGGGTTGGCGTCTGGCCGACTGGCAATGATCCATTCAAGTCTCGTGCGAAGGGCTTGTTTGTCCACTGTTCGATTAAAGTAGGATCAGTTCTTCTTTGCCATATCAGCGATTCTCGAAAGGCTCACAAGTAGCTGTAGGTCTTCTACCTTGGACGAAGTTGCCCTCATTATCGAAGAACTTTCCCAGAGCGGCGAGGGAGACTCCAATGCTGGCATCTTTCCCAGTGGAACATGCGATGCAGACGGGATTGCCTTCCGTAAGATAGCTGTGAATGAAAGCCATCGAGGAAGGAAGGATCTGCGTGAGAAGCTGAGAAGCGCCTTTCTTGCCATCTGGAAGTTCCACTCGCAGGACAGAAGATGTTACTTCAGAAACACCAGCTTCCTTAACGGGAATACTAGTTGGTAAAAGAAGAACATAGCCCACATCGAGTGTAGTAGGAGAGCATAAAGGTGCGAAGGGCAAATCATCTAGAGTGCATATCAAGAGTCGTCCCTCGACCTTGTTGATAGGGGTTGGAAGTGTCATGTTCTTGCCTGGTAATAAAGAGGCGTCCTTGAAGAGAGAAGCAACAATTCCGGGAAGCTCGCCTCGTTCAGCTTCTAAAAGCGTTCTCTTGTGTCTCCAGAACAGATCAGGTGTCAGTCCCTAAAGTGCATAGGAACGTGAGCTTCTTTAACAGAAAGCAAAATCTCGAAAATATATACCTTTCCCCATAGTTCATGGTCGTCTCCTGACCCTTGAATGTAAGCAAAACCTCCGGACCTCCTGTCAGCACCTTCAAGAATCTGCCTTGAGGCAGAGACACAAATTACCGGGAGGAATTTGCGTTCACGCACTGCAGGAAGTGACGGAAACGTCGAGGTAGCAGGAGTGATCCACAAAGGCCTAAGAGGCAAAGGCAGTATAGGGAGAGTAAAGGATGATTTCTGAGAGACCATATGTTAGGTTGAGTTGGCATCCAACGCAAGTTAAAACATACAGCTAGAGCCTCCGCCCATGCGTCCAACCTCTGCTCTATCTGATTATGTTCCTGAGAGCTTACTGCTCCCGGAGGCGTGTATAGTTCCGTATCCCAGAGTGCAGAATCGGCTTGGAGCACTGGACGAAGAAGTAACATTGCACGATTGACCACGGCACACCAAATAGGTACTGTCTTTGAAAGAGCATCTGGTATTCGTTTTCCAGCACGTGTAGAGTCTACGAGGATCATGCTGAATAACAGGATTTAAGTCATAAGCAGGAAGGCAAGCATGACTGGACATAACTACATACCCTGAGTGCTCGGCCACGAGAGGAAGGAGGTGTAAGTTTGCGCGACGTAAGTTGAAACTCCAGTTAGAAAAATGTCCATCAGTAGATTTGAAATAAGCAGGAGCCGAATTTGCCTTAGTCGATATTAGTCTGCGAGTTTGCTGAAGGAAAACAGAGTAATTACAATTGCAGGGTCTGTAGACCATGCACCACAACGAAGATTGGCTATCAAGGCTCCAATGTCAATATCTTTCTTCACATGAGATGTTGAAGATATACATACGCAAGACAGGTATGCTTGGGTAGGTCTCGTGCACCTGGTCGACGAATGCAACGTCTTCTGCAATGGAATGTAGCCGGTTGTATAAATCAAGAGACTCTTTTCTGATGTGCTCTAAAGGATTGATCTTGAGGTCGTCTAATGCGTATAGGTCTTCGACTTGATCAGCGAAGATATTGTTGACAGTCATGGATGCTCGTGAGGAAGAAATATGCGGACTTGGTCTAAGTTCCGTCCGTCGATCAGCATCATCATAATGTCATTGTTATTCTGCGTAATCGATACGCACGTGGAACCAGATTACAGCATTGGCAGAAAGTTTTTGATGCTGTTACCTGGTGCATAGTTTTACTTGATGAATGTAATGGAATTAAAAGTGAACCATACTGATAATTTGCAATGGCAAGTTTGGGTTGCATAGTAATGGATGCAGTCTGACAAGGTATTACGTATACGATTTCCCGAGTTCAACTTAGGTCACGTGATGCAAAATTGACGCACTCTTTGGTATTATTTGGAACAAGGTTTGGAAGAACTAGATTGGGACTAATCTTTCAGACATCACAGTACACTTTCTCATAATGCATGGGATTTTGGGGGGTATAAAGGTCTTCTGTTAGCCATAATTCTCATAATTTGGTTGAAACTGAGGCTATGCATTATGAGAAAGTATATTGTAGCACCTAAGAGAAGAGTTTAGGCTAGGATAGCCTAATTTTTCATGTTATTTAATGAATATTTTCAAGTAAGAAAATACTGAACATTGGTGACATAAATGACACACTCAACAGCATTAAAAACAGTTTGGCTCAGGGGAGGGGGGGATGGGCAGGGTGGGGGCAAATAGATGAGTACATACAATAATTGTAGACTACCTATATACTGTAAAACTTGAAACAATATACAGAATAGGATATCAATGGAAAAGCAAAAGAGATGTAAATTAAAAGGGAAATAGATGTGTGCGAAATGCAGTGGCATCGCAAAACGCTTGCAAACTGGCGTCTGATATTCCAACAATATACACAAAGCAAGCGAGTACTCTCCAGTGTAAGATATATTTAACAAAGTAATACAATGCTCTTGACTAGAGGCACAAGTGCACATCTGAATATCTCCGAACGAGAAAACTATTTCTGCATCTTCTGGGAGATAGTATCTCAGCGTGCATCGCTATGTGCCATTAACATAACACACACATGAAGTCATTGATATCATTGGTTGCCAATCATCATGTTATCTTATTCGGTGGAATTTTCAGCAACGCTGTCCAAAATAAGCATTTTAAAAGTGGCTATCAAAAAATAAGAACTAGCTCAGGCTTACGTTTGTTGGACCTTGCTATCCATTCTCCCAGAATCACCAAATCGTGACTCAGTATCCAGCGGCAGTTGGATCGCCTGCTCCTTGCGTGCTCGGAAGCACTTGATCGCGATGTAAATTGTGACAAACCATTCGAACAAGGAGAATACGAGCATCAATATGATTGATGCGTCCGCATTGTCCCACCTCAGACGGTCGAAGCAGGCCGCATTGATGACCCAGGTCACAAACCACAAGACGACAAGTACGAAGGATAATACGATGCTGATGACTGAGCCTGCTGTGAATGAGCCGATAGTGGCGATCGACGCCACATGCTCACCGTCCTGCGAAATAATGCCAACGGTCCAGGAGGTCTGCAGTTTCGAAGACAGCAACAAGAAGACATCCAGGACAACGGTGAGGATGACGGACGTGAGCATCACAGCGAGGATGCCTGGGACGTCTCCGAGGGAAGGAATGCTCAACCAGAAAATGGCGGAAGCAAGGAAGATGGAAACATGAAGAACAAAAGGAGAGAGGGACATCTTCGTGCGCTGGAGTGAAGTGCTGTGAGTGGGATACGTGCTAGAAGTAGTGATAATAAAAGTTACGGTATATAAGCTATTCTTGAGCGGGCCTCGGCACCGCCGAGCAGTGATGCTTTGATAATCGAACTTCTCATCGGGAAACCGCAGTATCATGCCATAAACCCGCGGTGCGTAACATTAAAATACCTCGATTCCGTTCTTGGAAGAGTGCGCAGCAAAAATGCATCTCCTTCCGGGGTTGTCCAGCGTCTCTTCGAGTTGCACATCATCCATTGATTAACATCGTAGTTCCAATTGCGACGCATGGTTATCTCTCCCCTGACAATATATCGTAAATGACTAAATCTACGATGTCCTCGATTTCCAAGATTCGAAATTTTAGTTCGTACTGAATATCGATCACGAATTGGGAAAATAAACGGCACCTGCAAAGCTGCGTCAATCTTGATAACTTTGGGTTGAAGGATTTTTGGTGAAGCAGATCGAATCTAGAGCATTAAAATGATGAAATCAGCCAGGTTCTCGAAGTGGAGTCAAGTCTGCTCAGCCCGACACCATCAATTTTAGATTGGTTTCACGTTGACGATGATATCGAAGTTGCCAAGAGATAATTGTGATTTTAACTGTATTCAAACAACGGTCACGAAAGTGTCACTATTTGGCAACGGCATCCAATAGCGAGGCTGTTGGTCGTCAAGTGGTATGGGTCTTCGAATTCACCACCTAAGATGCTGTTAACAGTCATAGATATTCGTGAGGAAGAATAAGGTTGAGTTGGCCTGCGTTCCGTCCATAGTCGATCAATATCATCCTAATATCAATATTATTCTGCGTAATCGATATGCACGCAGAAAAAGATTACGGTATTCGCATGTTGAAATAATAACGATGAGATGGTTAAGACCGCTTATTAGGTGACAAACGAGTAACGAACCACAAGTAAAATACGGAAGCATATATGTAAAATATGCAGCCTCCCCAGCTGTTCATCGTATGTAACGAATATTTTCAAAAGGAAAGGGAAACATATGCAAAAACAGTTGAGCATTCTCCAATGTAAGATCTCTACACATCCAGCTGAGTAATACAATATTCTTTACTAGTAAAACAATCACAGTTATCTGAAAGTAGATCTTGGCTTTCCTGAGCGAGAGAAAAATATCGGTCTGAGAAGGATAAAGTATCAGCAAGCACGGTTATGTGCTACTAACATGGAACATACGGAGTCATTGATAGCATTAGTTGCCATTCATCATATTATCTTCTTCACCGGAATGTCCAGCAACACTGCTCGAAATACGCATTTCTAAGAGAAGCAATCGAAAATAAAACTAACTCTCGCTTACATTTCTTGGACCTTGCTATCAGCGCTCCTAGAATCACTAACTTGTGACTCAGTATCAGGCAGCAGTTGGATCGGTTGCTCCATGCGGGCTTGGAAGCACTTTATTGCAATGTAAATTGCGACAAGCCACTCGAACAAGGAGAATACAAGCATTAAGATGGCAGATGCATCCGAGCTACTCCACCTCAGACGGTTGAAGTAGGCAGCATCGATAACCCAGGTCACAAACCATAAGGGAATGAGGACGAAAGATACAAAGACGCTGATGACTGAGCCGAGTGTGAATGAGCTGATAGTGGCGATTGACGCCACATGCTCACTATCCCGCGAAATAATGCCAACGGTCCAGGAGGTCTGCCGTTTCGAAGATAGCAACAACAACAAGATGTCCAAGACAACAGTGAGGACGACGGATGTGAGCATGACAGCGTGGATGCCTGGGTAGCGTCCGAGGGAAGGAATGCTCAACCAGAAAATGGCTGAAGCAAGGAGGATGGAAACATGAAGAGCAAAAGGTGAGGGGGCCATCTTCATGCACTGCAGTGAAGTGCCGTGAACGAGGTAATATGGGTGGTGATGAACAAGAGTCGCGATATATAACCTATTCTTGAGCGGGTCCCGGCACGGCCGAAAAGTGATGCTTTGATATTTGAAGTCCTCATCGGAAAACCGTGGTATCATGGCATAGAACACTTCGATCCCTCTATAGGAAGAATGCGCAGCAGAAAATACCTCCGTCCAGGGTTGCCTAGCGTCTCTCTGAGCTGCGCAGTATCCATCGATGGACAAAATAGCTCCATTTGCGAGTCGCCGGTCAGTTAAAGCCGCGTCAAGAGTCTTGATAGTTGCTTTGAAATGAAGGATTTCCAGTACAACAAAGACTTCCGATAATAGAATGAGATAATAGAATGAGATGTAAAGATTCTTGAGAGGATATCACAGTCGTGGAGTCGAGTCCGCTCAGCCTCAGATTGACGGTTGACAACGATATCCAAGTTGCCAAGTGACGGCTTTGACTGTAACTGGCAACAGCTTTCAGGAGCGAGGCTCTTGTCAAACTAATTGACACCGCCACAGCTTCGACCCTTCACTCTTGCTTCCATTGCTATGATTTCCTTGCTCGATGATTTGGAAGTAAAAATCAGGAAAAAGACGACTAAGTGAAGCTATGTTAAGAATAGAAGCATGTCATGAAATCTACGTGAAACATCTTCGCGGACTCAGAGACTCAGACCTCTGGCATCCTTTGAAATTCAAACTTTATTGCACTCTGGTTCCTCTACATTGCAGCCATGTTGGCAGAACACATTGTGCAATGAAACATTTTGATTTTCATTAATTCCAGCTTGTACACATACCATTCCTTATCAAAGCTCCAACAAGAAGCTGATCATAAAGTCACACCTGCTTAGCAATAGGTGATCACATTTCACCCTGATCTATCCAGTTGCAATAATGAGCTATCAATGCAATAGCTGATGATCACTGAAAAAATCTAATGTCATAGTTACATTTTGATCATATCAACCTGTTCACCTGATTCTTGAAAACATACAAGGACTTTCCATCACTTCCCAGACCCTTCAGCCCCTGCTCTTTGAATTTCCAACCAATTTAATGAGATAAATATATCTGAACACTAAGCTCATTGGTGATTGACCAGAGGAGCCCAGGATTCTTCAAAAATCCTCATCCAATAAATGTGATATTATTAGCATTTCATTTACTAAGGACCACTTCTGTAACTTCTCCTTGATGAAATGTGCCAACTGAACCAACCAGGTTTTATGATCCAATGGCTTTCTTCATGTCCTCAGCAAAGGGAGCTTGATGTACAATTTTAGTCTGGATCTTCTGGCATATATTGTTTCTGCTGCTTGATATGTCCATTAAGTCAACTCCATGTGCTGCAAATATAGGTGCAAGACAGATAATATCTTCAGACTTCCTGGAAGGGACATTGGTAAGAGTCTTGAGTCACTCTGTTACAAATATCCTACAATTATTATTTAGGATGGTTGAATAATATCAGATAATGAATTGAACTTGCCTTAGAAACAGCAGTATATCCTGAGGAGTGACTGCCTCTATGGCATTAACAACTTCAAGAGTGAGACTGAGACAGTTCTTAAAGCTGCCACCATACTCATAAATGCAATATTGCTGGTTGAACTCAGAAAGAGAACATAGCATTAGGTATTCATGAGCATTGTGTATTTCAATAATGTTGAAGCCAGCATCTGCAACTGTTCTCACTCCATTTGCAAACACAACAATGATCTTCTTGGTATCTCCCTTCATCAATTCACAAGGCATTGGGAAGCTATCCACAAAATGTATATGGAAGGACCCCAAACATTATCTTCCCATCTGCCACCTTTGTAGTGAGAAGGTTTGCCACTCCAGTGGGAAATGTGCTAGCCATGCAGCCAGCATGTACCAACTGAATGCCAATATTGTGGCCTTGAGAGTGGGCAAACTCAACAATTTTCTTGAGTGGCTCAACATGTGCATTTGATCAGATGCCAAGATTTTATGAAGTGGTACAACCCTCAGGAAGAACAGCAGTAGTGCTAAGATAAGTATGCCAGATAGCAGTATGCAAGTCCAACACAGGGATGCAGAACATGTATGATGAGCCAAATCCATTTACTGTAACAGAGCCAGTGAACTCATGCCTGCTTTGAGAAGGATCTACACTGTAGCCTGAGTAGTTGTCTAAGTTTGCAAACAGGGCTTGGCTGAAAGAATTCTTACTAAAGACTATCAGATCTAATGACATGCTTGCAATGAGGATTATATTAGCTCAAAAAGTGCATAAAAACCTACACAAGCTTATTTAATTGCATGTTGCTTAGGTATGCAATCTGGAAATTTGTTAAATGGTAGAAGGTGAAGATAGAGGAACTTGGTTCAAACTATTCAAGAGCATGAGAGAGAGGCTTTGCTTGTACAAGTTGTATTTGAAAGTTGCAATACTTTCTCATTATCACAGGCCCATTTTTGTATTGAAGTTCAACTCTATGCACATGTTCTGATTTAATTTTGAACAAAATCACAAATTCTTATAGCTATCTTGCTCTTCTACAGAGGTTAACAGCAGAAGATCAATCACTTAAATTTAGTTGGATATGCAACATTATTGAGAGGTTCCAGAAGTTTTCATATCATTATTTTAAGCAACCACAGCATTGCTCATTGAAGCCTGTGTGAGCAAATGCAAATGCAGGTGCCAGGTAGCCCTTGCAGCAACCATATCACAGCACCTGTACCATGAAATTATGTGCCCATATAAGCATTTGTTTGAGGGTACATACACAATTGTACCAAGTGTCATCATCAAAACCTGGCCATTGCTTAAATACTTTTCATGGTGTTAAAGAGAGCTTGAAATTGAACAATAAAATACTTTAGGCCCCATTTGGGACCCCAATCAGGTGTGGCTAGGTCAGGTCAAGCTAGGTTGGAACTGTCACTAACTAAGATGACAAGTTAGCTCATGGTTAGTAACACATAATCACATGTAGTCACACATTTAATCAGATAGCTCATTAGCTTCATAAACCTCCTCTTATCTGCCATCTTTCCCTAATTTCTATCCTCAAATGACATAATGGTTGGTATCAGAAGGAATGGTAATGTTCATGAATCACCACAAAGGCTTTCATCACACCAAATCCATGCTGAAAAGCACCAAAAAGCTGTCCTAGCACTGATTGCAACAGCTCTTTTCCATGCCATCCCACTGCCCAAGAAGAAGCCTATGCATACATCAATATTCACTGGTGAAGGCTGGGTACAGCAATGGTGACAGGTATACTTTTTTGATTGCAATTGTCTGATTGGATTAAATTTAATGAGTTCTCTTTTTAGGACATCCTTCTTGTTGTTGCAGGCAACTTGGAGTCAATTGACATGTCTTTCAGCATCTTGTGAGGGAGCTGGACAATTGAACAGGACTTTGTCCAACCAAGCATATCTCCTCCAAAGAGCAGGTTGCAATTTTTTGCACATGGCTCATACTGGCTACAGCAATTCTGAAATGCAGGAGCACTTTTAACAGAGTGGGAATGCAATCTGATACAGTGATTAAGCCAAGTTGTAGGTTCAAGTTTGAAGTTTATAAAGTTGTGTGGTTTGATGAAGACACATGTCCTGGATAGGAACATTGTTAAGTTGCTAAGTCTCTTTCTAGGAGAAGCTTAGGTTTGATGAGCCTCAAGACAAAGTCTTAGAGGTTTGAGTTCAAAAGAAGGTCTGAGTTCAGTGAGAATGTCACAAGGCTTATATTTGCCTAGGTCAAGCTAAAGAACTAAACCTATGTACAAAGGCTACTTATAGTAAACTACAATGGTCTGTGTGTGGTATACTAAGTATAACTGTTGTAGCTATTGGCTAATCCAAATATAAGTGTTCTTGTGATAATCATCTATTTAAAGAAAAGAAAGTTGCATAATGGGTATAAATAACAAAGTAAGAATTTGTAATGTTACCCCCCTCTTATGTTCAAAATCTCTGAGTTCAAATTTATCCACATGGTTCTCCAGTTATGTTGCTATGGTATCATCTCTGAGGTCATGGTTTTGATCATCATCATAATCTGGGAGATTGAAGTAAGGGCACTGGTGTGAGTAATGCCCTGAGGCTGTTCAATGACAGAATGGACATCTGTACTCTGAACAATTGGACTTGTAATGTCTGACTTGGTGACATCCATAGCATTCTGCACTAGAGGGTTGTCAAGGATGAGGTTTTCCTGGTTGGACTTGGTGGAGCTGTCAACCACTACAGCTTGTTAACACAGTTGGAGTTTCTGTTTTGATAGTGATGGGGAAGTTGGGGTGATCTCCTAGTGAGATTTCTTGATGATACAGTATTGTTGGTTTCTTTACTGTGGGCTTTCATTTCTGTGGTCTAATGAATTCCCATAATCTGCATTGAATAGTGGAGTCTAGGGCTTTGTCAAGGTCTCAGTTCTGTTTCTTGAGTAGTTTTAATGTATCTTCTGCTGGGTCTCTCATTGCATGGATGGTTTGGAGGAGAGCTAGGAGGGAGTCATTGCCATGTCTACCCACTCTTCTCCTGACATGGTGGTCAAAATAGGAAGCATTGAGCATGCTCTTACACTGATCTTTAATGGTCTTGAGATTAGTGGCAGGGTGGATGTTATTTATAGTGGTAGTGGTGGAATCAGAATAAGTGGAGGAGGGCATAGTGATGCTTTAGACTGGTGCAATGTGGCAATTGTCTGAAGTTACAATGTTTTCACCTTGTCCTTATATTCTTTTAGAATATCCAGCAAGTTCCAAAGGTTTGATTCTGAAGTCCATTCATTTGAGGACATGGGATAGCTGACCTGTTTCATGAGATATTACATGCCTCATCCTTGTTTACAATGTCCCATGATTGCTTCTACTTTGTATTCTTCAGCTCCTTCAATAAGGTCAGGAGGAGGCTCTAGAAAATTTGGTCCAGGTGCTTCATTTTCACAATAAGGTGTGTCATATCCTGTTCATGATGCTCAGTCAAACCTCTGGACTTCCCTACAACCTCTAGGAGCCTATGTGTCAACCACTGGGAGACTTCAGCATTACTTTGGTACATTATTGGAACCTTTCATCATACTCCATTTGTATGCTCCATTATCTTCATTCTTATCTTTCTTAGTCTCCATTATTATTTCCTCATATTGTATTCACCTCATGGTCTCATTCCTTATGATACATTCTTATGACCCATTCCATTCCATTATCTTGCTTAGTTTATTGTTCTTGCTACATTCTCTCAGAGGTCTCCACATGTACTTGCATCACAGGAGCACCTCCAAGTCTCACTACTCTTATCATTTCCTTTTGGCATTTAGTGCCAAGATTCAATAATTAGTATTTAAGTTGAAGTACTCTCAGTAGTGTACTTCAGTTTGTAAATTGCTTATACAATTCCCTCTACTCCTTATTTGCCCTCTGCTCTCAGTTTGCCTCTGACATTGTGATGAAGAACCTCCTGAGTTGCACTTTGACATCTTATTGTTCACTAACAACTTTGTCTAAATTCAGGAAGTAGGATTGTGGAAGGTGCAGCTTCTTATAAGCTGAAGCCAAGTCCTGGTCCTTGCAAGGTTATGTCCTCACACCTCTGAATCATTCAGGCACCCTCTGAGTTATGTCTCAGTACTTTGTTCTTGTTCCATCCTCAGGACTCGTGAATCATGTGACCTCTGGGATGCCTCCAGATCGGTTTGTGACAAGGTGATAGAAGACCTGCATTGAAAATGGGGTGGATTTGCCATTGATCAGGGAGTTTCAATTTGTATGTCAGGAGTCCAAATACTTTGTCAATGACAAAGGGTCCTTCATGTTTGGGGGTCAATTTCCTTGTTTGATATGGTAGTTTGAGGTTCTTAGCCTCAAGCCAAACTTTCTGTCCAATGACAAAGGGTTCAAAGTTCTTCCAGTTTTGTTATAAGACCATTTGTTAGGCTAGCTTGTGCAATGCCATGGCTTCTTTTTGAACTTGTTTCAGGGTGTCTATGCATTGTTCTGCACTAGGCACATTTGTTCAATCTGTGATTTCAGGGATTGATCTTGGATTATACCCCATCATGAGAAAGAATGGGGTTTGTTTTCTAGCTGAATGTTCTCTGTTGTTATGTGCAAACTCTGCCATGGGTAATAGGAGCTTCCATTTTTCTTGATTTTTTGAGCAGAACATTCATAGATATACCTTGACTTCTTGGTTAACTCTTTTGGTTTCACCATCAGTCTGGGGATGATATGCTGAGCTTATAACAAGCTTGATTCCTAGGATTTTTCTGAGTTCTTGGAAAATGTTTGCAGCAAATCTGGGGCCTTGATCCAAAAGGATTTGTTGTGGGAGTCCAAATCACCTGTATATGTGGTCCAAAATAAGGTTCCCAATTCCAAGGGCATCAATCTTTTTGTTGCAAGGGATTAAAATTATCCCCTTCATAGAAGAGTGGTCAACCATGACCAATATTGAATCATCTTTATTATTCTCTGGTAGATCAATGATAAGATCCATTGTAATGTGTGAGAATGGGTATGACTCTTCTGATGCTTTGATCAGTGTAATCAGTGGTGTTGTTGGATGGGTGTTTACCTTCATTTTTTGACAGGATGCACATCTGTTGACATATTTCTTGATGAAGGTGTACATTCCTGGCCACCAGTATTCATGTTTCACAAGTTTGAGTGTTCCATATTGCCCTGGGTGTCTGGTTGGTTGTGAGTCATGGTATTTTCTCACAAGGTTTCTTTGAAGTTCTTTGTTCAGTGTTACATAGCATTTATCTTGAAAGAATAAGATGCCATTTTCAATTTTCCAATCAGATAGCACAGATTTGATTGGAGGTATTCCACCTGTTTTCAGAGCTTTCATTGCCTCCACCATGAGTTCATCTTTCATGGTGTTTTCTGCAATTATTCCATGAAATTCAGTGTCAACAACTTTAATGAATAAGTGATCTGGTAGCATGACCACTTCTTTGTTATCAGTGTCTTTGTCAGGATAGAAATCTTCTTATCATTATAGCACATGTAATATACCATGCCAGGAAACACACAATATACCAACTGAGCCAAAAGGCCACTATGACTGGTTACAGTCAAAGGTATTCCCAGGCTATATATGTAGTTCAAATACCCCATTATTGCTGTATGTGACAGCACATCAGATTGAACCATTTTTGATCCTGGGATGTGGATCAGATTTAGGTCAAATTCTGATAAGAATAGACTCCATCAAGCTTGTCATCTATTCAGTTTCTGCACTGTTTGGAAGTATGTCAAGTTCTTGTGATCTGACAAGACAGTTGTTGGGAATGAAGCTCCCAATAAGTAGTGGCACCATGTTTTGAGGGCTCTTACAATAGCCAAGAGTTCTTTATCATATATCTCATAGTTCCTTTCTGGTGCAGAGAAGGAATGAGAAATATATCCACAGAGATGCCAGTCACCATTGATGTCTTGTTATTTCAGGACTGCATCTGTTGTCCATTTCAAAGCATCTGATTCTATAAGAAATGGTTTATTGGTGTCAGGAATCACCAGCACCAGTTTCTCAAGGAATTTCTGTTTAAGGTTTTCAAATGCTTCTTGACATTCTGGGGTCCATTCAAACTTTTTGTCCTTCTTTGTGAGGTTGTTCAAGGGTTGTGCCATGTCTGAGTAATGTCTGATAAACTTCTGGCAGAAGTTTCCAAACCCAAGGAAGGATCTTACTCCTTTTACTGTGATAGGAGTTTTCCAGTCTTGAATTCCTGCAAGTTTTGTGGGATCCATGGCAACAATTCCTGGTCTGATGATGAGACCAAGGAAGTTGATTTCTTGTGAGTTAAAATTGCACTTTTCTGGTTTCAAATAGAAGTCATGTAGTTGTAGTCATTCTAAGACACAAATTGTTCATGCTTGGTGTTTGTCTGGGTTGGTTGAGAATATTAGGATGTCATCCATATAGATGACCATCCATCCTTCATTGATCATGTCTTTGAAAGCATCATTCATGAATGCTTGGAAAGTTCCAGGGGAGTTACATAGGCCAAAGAACATGACAGTGGGCTCAAAGAGTCTGTGATTAGTTTTGAAGGCTGCTTTCTATTGATCTCTGTCTTTGATTTGAATGTTATTGTAACCATTTCAAAGATCTGTTTTGGAGAAGACTGTGGCACCTTTCAGTTTATCAACAAGATCACTTACTAGTGGTAATGGGTAAGTGTTCTTAATTGTTCCATTGTTCAGGTATTGATAATCTTGACAAGGTCAGAAGGCTCCTTCTTCTTTCTTTGATACAAAGAAGAAGGGAGAGGCTATTGGCAATTTCAATGGTTGAATATATCCTTTTTGGAGGTTTTCTTCAATGAATTTGTATTGGAGTTTCTGCTTGATCAGTGTTAGGGAATAGATTTTGCAATCTTGTGGTATGAAATCTGGTTTCAGGTCTATGGTGTGGTCATATGGCCTAGGTTTAGGGAATTGTTCAGAAGCCTTTTTCTCAAATACTGATTTAAACCCTATGTATTCTTTAGGGATTAAATTGTTGGTTGGTTTCTTCTGTTTATTCTCAGCCTTTTGAGCTAAGGTTTGAGAGACAGAAGTTTTTGCTCTGATCAAGATGTATTTGAGTGTGTCCAAGGTAGATTCAATGGTTTCCAGAGTATGTGCTGTATTATCTTCATGGATGAAGGTGTTAATGAGAAGAGGTTCTTCATCTTCAACTTCCTCTATGGTGACTTTTCTGGGTAAGACCAGGGTTGTAATTGTGACCTTTTTCCTTTTGGCATCCCTTTCCCTCTGTCTTTTGACAATTTCAGAGAAGTCAGGTTTGATTTGGGATGGAATGATTTCCAGGGTTTGTTTTTGCCAGTCAATCATTGGATTTACCTGTAATAACCAGGATAGTCCAAGGATTATTTGTTTTTTGCCAAGTCCAGATATTAAAAACCATGTTCAGAGTTTTGTTCCTCTGATGTGAAGATTTTGCCAAGTGCAATGGGTGATACTCCTTTTCTTGTTCTTGGTTCCATTGACATTGTAAACTGTGATGGGTGTCACTAGGGGTTCCATTTTTAGATTATTTTGTTCTATGAACCTCTGATCTATGAAGATTCCTCCAGCTCCAGAATTGATGAGGGGTTTTGTTCCAACTTTTCTCTCAGTAACTGTAGCATTGATGTTCATAGAATTTTGATTTCTTGTGGCTACAATTACATTTGAGATAGTAATAGGAGGTACTTGTGTTGGCTTAGTCCTCCTCTTTAAAAACCCTCTTCTTTCATCTGTTTATAGACATCTTCCTTGTTGTTTTTGGAGACTTCTGCCATGGCTGCTCTGATACAAGCATAGGCTTCTTTGCTTTCTATTTTCTTACTAGGAGCAGGGGTCAAGGTGTTCTGTGAAGTTCCTGAGAACTTTGTGCAGTCTCAGGATAGGTGCCCTACTTTATGGCATTGGAAGCATGCACCTTTCTTCATTAGGTCAGTTCATTGTTCATTGGTAAGTCTGCCAATGGAGATATTATCTATGTCCATGGAATTTGGGTCTCATGTGGGGGTTGGGGTGTATTGTGGGATGTGGAAACATTTTCCACTATTCTGGTTCAGAGTTCCTTTATGTCCTCTAAGTCTGGTGGCAATAGCTTGCCCCCTTTGGTAATTGTTATCAAATTGGGTTGCTAGTTTGTACCAGTCCTTGATTGTGGTGGGGATGGTTTCATGATCATGGATTTTGGTTAGAAAACTAGGCTTCAATCCTTCCATGAAGTATTTGATGAGTGCTGCATCTTCTGTGATTCCAGATTCTGCAGCTAATGTCTTGAAATCTGCTACATATTTTTTGGCTGTCTTTATCATCTTCAGATCTTTTAGCTGGAGATGGACTTCTCCTGCTGTTTCTGAAGGTTCAAATTTTTCTCTGAATTCTCTGAGAAACTTGGCATGTGTTGGGAACCTGTTGGGGCTTTGTGCTGTGTACTCTATGAATTTGAGAAGTTTCCACTTTTCAGCAGATCCTCCCCTCATGTACAATAGCATGAAGCAGATTATCTTGGTGTCATCATCATAGGTCTTTTTGTTTCCTGTGAGGTATATCCCTGTTTTCAGGAGGAAATCCTGTCTTTGATTGGCTTCCATCAAATATGAAGGGTGCTCCAAATTTGATTTCTTTATCAGAGCTGTTCATGGTGGTTTGTCCAATGGTAGTGTTGGTCATTTCAATGTTATTTTTGAAGTCAGGTGAGTTATTCTGTTCTTGGAACAGTCCAGTGTAAGCACTTAGTGATGTGTGCTGTTGTTAAGGGGTTTCTTTGATTCTGAGGTCAATAGCACTTGGTGGTGGGGTATCATCATCTGTGTTCTGAAGTTCTGGGGATTTGTAGTTTGGTTCTTCTGAGTCAGAGTGTGGTGCTCTGAATTGAGATGTGGTGTTGATGGGTTCTGTGAATGCCTGTCTTGGATAAGACAGACAATATGTTTAGCTTGACTTTTTGTTATGGTGGTTAAGCCAAGTTGTAGGTTCAAGTTCAAAGTTTGTAAAGTTCTGTGGTTTGATGAAGACACACATCCTGGATAGGAACATTGTCAAGTTGCTAAGTCTCTTTCTAGGAGAAGCTTAGGTTTGAGTTCAAAAGAAGGTCCAAGTTCAGTGAGAATGTCACAAGGCTTATATTTGCCTAGGTCAAGCTAAAGAACTAACCTATGTAAAAGGCTACTTATAGTAAATTACAATGGTCTGTGCATGGTATACTAAGTATAACTGTTATAACTATTGGCTAATCCAAATATAAGTGTTCTTGTGATAATCATCTATTTAAAGAAAAGAAAGTTGCATGACAGGTACAAATAACAAAGTAAGAATTTGTAACACAATCTCAAAGTGAGTGTTTAATCCTATATATCACATGATCTACTGAGAAATATTTAAAATTCACTATATACTAAACATGCTTGTCTTGAAAGAGTTTTATGGTGTATTTGTTCATTTTCCACCTAATCAAGTACCAGCAGAGATTTAGGACAGTCCAAAATACTTTCCTTTTTTCAAGGATTGTTGGGGGGCAATAGATAGAACAGTGATTGATGCCTTTGTATCAAAGCTAAAGCTTTCTTAATATCACAGTCAGAAGGGTCATATTTCAACAAACTTTCCAGAAGCATGTCTTTTTAATCTGGTTCTGCTATCTACTTTCAGGATGGAAAGGCAGTGTTGCAGATGCTTGTACTTTTGATGATGCATATCAGCAAGATCTGGGTATGTCTGCTGGAACATATTTTCTTGGTGATGCTGGATTTCCTATCTATGATTCACTCTTGGTTGCTTACCAAGGAATGTAATGTCATTTAAAGGAATGGGAATAAGTTAACCTACAATATGTTTTACAATGCCATTTATTTTAAATGAAGACTTATTACTGGGTATACAGCCCTGCCAATGCAAAGGTACTTTTCAATCTGTCATGCAACTCTGCATAATGTTATTGAGTGCATATTTGGAGTTTGTAAACACTGTTTCTGGCATATTGCAGCTTAAGGCTGAGTAAGAGTGCAGGTCCCCAAAGGCAACCTGCAGGTATCATAACCCACAGATCCAGGCTTAGATTTTTGGGTTAGTGGGTAACCTGCAGGTACCTGTAGCTTTTAGTACCAGTTTTGTAGTGCATTCTGCACAATCCTGGATGACTTTTGATAACTGCAAGAAGATCAGAGCTCACTGGTCCAAATTACAAAATTGTTTCTCATCTAAGATTTTACTAAATAAAAAGAGCTTCTATTGTCCTTTGCAGGTAAGTCTGCTTCAAGTACACTATTCAATGTTTGTTAAATCTATTATTCAATAGCAAGCTCTACAAATTTTAAACATGCTTTTTTGAAAGGTGGTCTTACCATTTGGAAATTTTGGCATTCTCTATCTGATGAGTCTGCCTGTGCTTCCACTGTTCTTGGCTCATGGACTAGGTTAGAGGGTGTGAATACAAAGGACCTTATCATTGAATTGTCTGAGGATAAGCCCAGACAACCTGAGAAAAAGCAGAACTCAAATGAGCCAGAATCCCAAGCAGATGTTATTGTAATTACTTAGGGTTCTCAGTGTATCTTTATTGGATATGTGAATGATATTTTAACTACTTTGTATTTTTACCTGTGGGTATATCCATGGTGATACACTATTTAATGGTAGAAGTGGTAAGATGTAGATATAATATGTAGATATATGAATATAAAAACACAAACACAACAACCACTACTAACGTGATAGTGGCATGTTTGAGGGGTGTAATATTGGATAGAAGATATTAATGCGCAAAGAGCACACTTTAGATCAAGAATAACTGCCAAGTAATGCACTCAGGATGTCAATTTTACTATCTGGTCCTTATGCC
>JASFDE010000206.1:0-25753 GCA_036937135.1 Nidula niveotomentosa | reverse complement strand
CTTCAAGAATGTCATGAACTTGCCTTTTTTTTGATAATTATCATTATCTCACCTCAGAATCTTATTACAAAAAAAATCTTATGTTTGAGATAGTATATGGACTATACTTGGATAACATAAGGTAACTGTGCACATGCAGACAATATATGGTTTCCTTCTTTTTACAATCAATTATAAATTAGATGTATAAAATACATGTAGCACAGTAGATTATATCATTACTTATAATATATAATACATGAGTCATACATGTTACTTTTTAAGACAAATATGTTTATTGTGAACACTTTTCTGAAAGTACTTAAAGTTGATATTAACTTAAAAGACTTAGTTTTCTAAGTATAAATTTGATTTTTGAGTCTTTTAAAAAGATCTTATATTTACTTTCACAAACTCACTAGTAATTCAACTCTATTTTGAGATTTTATGATATGTTTAGAACCTTTAGATTTATATTAGCCTTTATGTTCATTCATTCACACAGTAAAAATTTACTTTAATGCAACATAGCAAAATGCCATTAATTTTCTATAGTATCCTCATGTTTATTTTTCTCATAACTTTTAGTGCTGAGAAGTGTAGTATAGTGCTTTTTTGCACACATTAAGTTTTCTGAATGTGATAATAATGATGATTCCATCTTTTCATTAAATGATATCTAATAGATAGCCCTTAAAAATCTTGTGAATGCTGTTAACAACCATTCTAACTTTTATAAGTGTGCTAAGTATCTCCATAAAGTTCACTCATTATATTAACTAAATCTAAAAACTATTTCTTCCATTTCTTATTTGATTTGAGGTTAATGATTAAGGGAGTAATAGTAATGATGGCTTTATACTTTTTATAGTTAATTAGTAAAAAGACAGAATAAAGACAAGGAAGTTCAATATTAATTTCCAAGAATAAGAACAAAAAATCTTTTTCATTTTTTGGAATATTTGATGGACCATCAGATATAGTTAATTCCAAAGATAAAATAGTAATAGACAATACAGAGGGTGAATAGGATCTAGAGAGAATAGATGAAGAGTGAGAAATTAAACTAGAGCAAGAATAAAATGAATTATCCAGAAATACTGAGTGAGAGTGAAAAGAAGATGAGATTGTAGAGGCAACCACAGCTTAATTATTTTCCTAGTGAAATTTCTATTTTTTGTAAATAAAATAAAATAAAAAATTTATAAAACTTTTCAATAATAGATGTGTCATCATCATACCATCTTTATCTTAAACCTATCTACAATTGCAACTTCATATCATTTATGCATGTCCTACTGATCTTAGTTTAGAGTATAGACATGCCAGTTGTTTTCTAAGAAAATATATCAAAATATTGTTTTTATGTAGAACAAAATACTTACTATATAATAAAGAATAAGCTTTAGCTTCTTGCTTGAAAAGTGGGCCAAAAGAAGCATGGCAGATTGTTGTAACTTTGAGAATAGAATTGATATTCTCAATAGTTAATGATCTAAATAATTTATGGGCTATGGCAGTACTTTACTGTGCCCCATAAGTATCAATCAAAACTAATCAGAATGAGTTAGATCTACTCAGAATCTAATTGGTACTGTTTGGATTCACTCATAATCCACTCATAATCCATCTATGTATACTATTATCATATATCAATTATTGGTAACTACCAGAAGTAAGTTGTTGCTAGACTTCCTAAATAGGAAATATATAATATAACATAAAATAATGCATTTAGGAAGGATTGAACCAAAGGCTAGTGAGAGTCAGACAAGTCATGTGTCATTTTTTTCACATATTAGTGATCTATCAATTGTACCATAAGAGCTTATATAGATATAAAAGCTTAGTTCTACATATACCCTTCTAGCCTCTTCTAAATAACATGTTCTGGCACTTCTAAGACACTTACCATCATGCATTATTAGTTAAAATGAGTGGAAAAATTAGAGGAATACAATGGTAACAAAGGTGTCACATGTCATGTGCTTTTACACATGTTACACACAATATAGTGTCATTTCTATGCAAAAATGTTGCATTGTATGCTTAAAAGTAAGATTTACATGATGTGCTATATACTATTTGAAAGCTATGAGTTGGCAAGGTTTGACTGTATTAATTGCACAAGAAAAAACATGCTTTTTGTGAATAAAAAAACACAAATTGCATCATTTCACATGTTAAATGTGTGTCATATCCCATTCTCTTCTTAAACTACATCTCCAGCATCTCTATACTCATATATCCAAACTCCATACACCATAACTCATCTCTGACACATTCCTTTCCACTTTCTTGCCACTTTGGTTTTGCTCTAAACATTATTCCTTTAAATATTATAAGTCCACTTTGATTATCAATTATGCTCTGCTCCACTTTGTCTTTACTCCTATCTCCCTTATCTCTGCTTATGTCATCTCCACTTACTTTGTTATCCTTTTGTCTTAGTCTCATTTCTTATCATTTACTTGTATCCCCTCTACAATGTTTCAACCACACATCCCAGCCACAATTACTCTGCTTCTTTACCTGACTCCTTACCAAAAGAAGTCTCTGCTCCTTAGTATATAAACTTGAGTATTCTCTGTATTAGTTCTCCAGTTTGTTAGTTGCTATATTGCAATCTCCTACTCACTCACCTTCTGTCTCTAAACCTCTGTCATGACTAAGGATTATCTCTTAAGTCCAACTTCATACTCTGGACTTCTTTGTTAACTCCTACATCTGAAATACAGGACCTAGGATCAAGGAGGGCACAGCTTCTTACAAGCTGAAGCCAAGTCCTAACCCCTCTGCAGTGCTTCATCACTACACCCCTACTTCAGTGACCCTCTGGGTTTTGCTCCAGAGATTTATTTTCCACACTCTGACAATCTCCTCCATTTCTCCCAGGGTTTTGTGATCACATGATCTCAGGTCCTTCACCTCCAGAGACTGTTTGTGACAATCACAGTTATGTCACCTCCAAACACCACATTATCCTTTTGTCTTAGTTCATTTCTTGCCTCATGTCTCAGTATCTACTCTGCTCCATTTCAGCCACAGATTTCCACCACTGATTTCAGCCACTGTTTACCTGGCTTCTTTACTTGACTCCTTGCCAAGGAGTCTCTGCACTTGTATATAAACTTGTATACTCTCTGTAACCACTCTTCAGTTTGTTAATTGCTATATTGCAATCTCCTACTCTCCTCCTTCTCTTGTCTCCTTACCCTCTATCATGACAAAGCATTATTTTCATGGTCTGATTCTTGCTCTGTATAACTTTGTTAACTCTATGCCTGAGATACAGGACCTAGGATTGAGGAGGGCACAGCTTCTTATAAGCTGAAGCCAAGTCCTGACCCCTCTGCAGTGCTTTGTCACTGAACCTCTACTTTGGTGATTCTCTGGGTTTTGCACTGGAGATTTGTTTTTCACACTCCAACAATCTCCTCTACTTCCTTTCAGGTTTTTGTGATCATGTGACCTCCAGTCTTTCTCCTCCAGAGACAGTTTGTGACAGATTGGTCCTATAAAATTAATCTACCTTAGTCTGAGCTAACAGACTGCAGTAGACACTCTGGAAGTGGTCTTCCTTCAACCAGAACTTTCAGAAGGTGCAAGGGTCTTCCAAGAAAGCACAATCTGACAGAATAAGTCATCCAGGGGTCTTCCAGCAAGGATGAACTTACAAAAAATTGCCTATCTCAAAAACTTGGTCTTTTGCAATTTCTGAGAGTGTTAGAGAAGTGGTCTTCCTTCCTCTAAGACTTAGACAAAATAAACAAACTCAGAACTCAAGAAGGGTGGTCTTCCAACCCCTTCTGAGTCAATATCTCTTAAAAATTTTAAGTTGTCCAAGGATGGACTTAAAATCTCTTTCTTAGTGAGAAAATTGACCCTAATATATTTCAGGCAATGCCTATACTTCCTAATAATGGCACTGGGATCAGAGAGTGATTCACTCCTTTACCCAGTACCTCTACTAGCTACTTATATACAAAATTGAGCATACATATATAGAAACAAAAAACAAAAGGAATAAAAATGCGAACCATAAGTGTAAAGCTAAAAATAAATATATCAAATGATTTTGGATGGCCAGTGGGACCTTGACATGCTTGGGTATTTTTGTATATTTATGCAACTTCCATTAAAGTGCATTTCTCTTTTCTTTCTGTGTCAAACACTTGATTTTTCCAAAATTGATTAGAACTTAATCAATAGTCTTTAGACAACTTCTCAACAATCAAGGTCTATAAATTCTCATCACTGGATCCAGCATTCTGGTTCCACAAGATCCACTCTGTCCAATTTTTTTTTTGTTTTTGGGGAGCAGAGTATGATGATACTATTTATAGCTACTCATCATAAGCAATTATTTATAGCATCTATTCTTAGTATTGCTTGCTGCAATAAAGATATCTTTCTGTAAACACAATTTTGAAGGTAAAATTATGGTCTGTTAAATTTCTGGATTGTTCTTATTTATCATTAATACTTCTGTCTTTATTTCAATCTTAGGTACTGTGTAATATTACTCAAATGAATTTTCTTTATTATATGAGGTCTTTATTTGTTTCTTCACAAATAATTGTTTCTCTGGTTTTTCTTCATATCATTGGTTCAATATATTAGTTTTCATGTATTTTCATTATTCTACATTTATCTGACTGCTTGGTACAGCACTTTTTAAGTAAAAATTGAATTTCCACTTGTTTCTGCTTTTGTCTCTAACTTCAGAAGTGATCTGAGAGATGGCTTAGGTAATATGTTTCTCCTCATTGGTAGCTTTCCCCTTGATGGTTTTTTAAATCTACATGGTGAGTTCTGTGCCAATATGAATTTCCTGTCCAGTATCAACTTCTTCTGGGTCCTAGGCACTTTGGTTGACCAATCTCAGGTACTCTGCATAGCTAGCAGCCTGGGGCTCAGCTCTGACTCTCCATTATTACTCAGTGAGTGCTTTTGGTATTAAAATAAAATAAATTTTCACTAAGCAGGGGTGACTGCATACATGCTATATTAGCAGAATTGTAGGAAGATGCATCAGAATGGACCTGTGCAGATTGATAAGTTCAGTATGGAGATACTAGAGGTGTTGCAGGAATGTGTCAGAAATGCATGAAAGTGTCTGGAGATTATGTGATGTGGACTTTGTGTAGAACATTATATGACAATCAGTAATTTTAGATATTTTGGCAATACATTTTTTATTAATAAAACATTGCAACATGTGACATTTTTTGTAGAAAGAAGCCTCTGTAAATTACATATTTATGCCACCTTTTTGATCTGAAAATGCAATTGCAATTGTTATATTTCTGGCAAATCTCTGGTGGACAAAAAGCAATTATAATTAACTAATTTTTTCTATCTAAAAATAAGTCATTTTGATGGATTTTGACACCCAATCCTCAAATGAATTATTTTGGTACCAAAAGCATGAAGATGTTTTAGGTTAAATATTTATGTAAAAAAATGGCTCGTTTGGGATTGGGTGTCAAAAATCCATTAAAATGACTTATTTTTAGGCATATAAATTAGTCAATTGCAGTTGCTTTTATCAAACAGAGAATGTACCAGAAATATAATAATTGCAATTGCACTTTCTGAATCAAAAAGATGGTTTAAATATATAATTTGCGGAGGTTTATTTCTGCCAGAAGATCACATCTTCGCATCATTTTTGGCTGCTTAAAATTCGGCTACCGCGGCAGTGATAGTAGTAATTCATTTAGAAAGGGAATACATTTCAGTCATAGCGAAACTTTTCAACATTTTCTACATGTAGATAAGGTCAATTCCTGCCAACGATCCCGTTCCAAAACACCCAGGGGTTGACTATGACTGTGACCAGAGACTCTTCGAGCCCAAGCAATTGGCGAAAGGCGAAGCCCAACCGAACTTGAAACCTTGCCACCGAAGACAATCAATTATCAGACCCATCCATTGGCCGTATTTTATTCAAATGTCAAAAGAAAATGAAGCAAATCAAGCTAATCTATAATCTCAGATCCGATATCCACCCATGATCCGCGCTTTTTGCACTGGTTGCAGCTCTTCACGAAGCCTCGCATTGGCAAGAGGTAAATGTTACTGCTTTCTTCATGACTCAAATGATAGATAACGATGACGTTGGAAAAGTTTCGCGGGGCTGTCTCGAGTCATTATCAGAACAAAAGGGACTCGCAAATGATGACAAAGGCCATTCACATCGGAGGCTCTGTACCATTGTTCTTCTTCTGTATATATCGAGGTGCAGCTGTATTTATTTTTGGCCGCCTTGTTACATTTGTCCGCTTGGTCCTTCTACAAGCTTGGCTAGTCATTAATCTCTCGAACCAATGTATCGCTGGTGGCTCTCAGTTTTGTTAACACTGGATCTCAGCTCTATTAATTATAGTGTGACGGCAAATCCGGGTCCACTTCATCTAAATTCAATATGAGTAAGATATTTTCACCATGTCACCCTCGGCACATCGGCGAAAGAGCTGAAGAGTTGGTCGACTTTATTACCGCAGATGGCGAACCCGACCAGGAAGTTCTCGAACGTGTAGTGATGGAAGTACATACCGAAGTCATCACGAATACAGACTACACGAGGACTATGGCTCTCCTAGTTCAATATATGATTCAAGAATTGGGTTGGAGGAGCTGGGAGCGGAAGAATACCTTTCAGAGGGAGTTGGCGGATCTTGGTATATCGCGTTCATCAACCATTGGAACGTAACTAATCCGTTACTTGCGGTAATATATCACTGCGGTGTTCACCGAATTTTATCAACTAGAAAGAGTTTTTCCCGAAAAAAACCTTGGATGTTGTCATTAATGCCAAATCCCTCGAAGTCGACCAGTCCGATGGGCTAGCAATTTCCACTTATATCGTCGACCTATTCGCTATAGGAATGATCGCTCTTCCTCTTATAGAAGAATGCAGGGGATCTGGTATGCCTATTCATGCTTCTCTCCAGAGCAATTTCGCATCTCACGCCCAAGCTGGACCCTGTGTTTATCGAAGAATGCTTCCACGCGGTTCAAGACGTTTGTTTTCAGATACATCTTGAATACAATAAGGTATGGTTTATTAATTGGAAAGAGATCACACGAATATTAACATCTAGTAATCTAGGACCCACGGAATATGCTACCGTACATTGCTAGACTATTCCTTCTCAATGACCCCCAACTACTTATCTCATATATCTTTCATTTCCACTTGGCACTCCATCACTGGAACCGCAAGCTATCCTGTAAGACTCTATTAAACAATACACCATCTCTTCGGCTGACGACTCGAATAGTCTTCCATCTGGAGATATGCATGATGTTGCAAGTATTCTTTTATAATGACGAGATACAGTTTCACATGCATACGTTATTATAAACAACATGGACCAGCTTATCTACATCAGGAAACATTAAATTCTATGTAGTACCGTGTAGGCCAAGTAGTCGAGTAGGAAACTTGTCTATCTATTGTTGCCTGAACTACAGTGGCTATTGGGCACTATCCGAGCTACATAGTTCAGTAGACAAGTCCCTGACATTTTCCTGATGTACTTTAATTTAATAACTTACACTTTGTATCCGGTGTTACAGCCTCATGTACCCGGAACGGATTCACTTTCCAAAAGTTCAAATCAGTAGCGCTGTCAATTTGATGCATCTCCCACCTAGGTTGTCCAGTGCTGCTATCGCTGCAGTATTTGCTCTGGTTCTTTAACATCGGCCACCGAGTTACCTATTTCCTAATGTCGACTAGTATGCACCCTTGTAAGTGAGATATTATATATCTTATTACTATTTCGCTCTGGAACTTTGAACTTTGAAGTGTTTAAATTGCTGCGGAACTGTTCAACTTACTGGCCTTCAAGTTACACATTTATGAGTGCTTGAATCATCAATAATATGCTATATACGTAGTGCTTGACCGGATCATGATCCTTCAACCCCAAAACAGCTGCGCCGAGGGTCGATGGCGGTGGCTTTGCCCAGCTTCCGTAAAGACTGTAAAATGCCCTTATTTTGTGATCAGCCATCACCTTGAAGACAAGTGTATACATGTGTGTATATTATATACACCCGTATCGTTCATGATTGCCACCGACACCGCCCATAGCTATTTATAAGCATGGAGTTACGTTCCCTGCGAATATGGTTTCATAGTAAATGTGCATCAACCAGTCGTAGGGTCGTATACAAGTTGCCTGGATATAAAGGAGGGGCGCTTATTTTGCGATGAAGACTGACGGTTTCTCCTCAACTGCCTCTCTCCACAAAATCCCTTGAGACTCTTTTGAGTCATTCTTTTTCTCTTTTCCTCGGGACTCTCAAGGCCAAAATATGGTTTATTCCGTAAAATGTTTTATGATTGTGATGACCCTCTTTGCTGTCTTCTTTCAAGGTAGGCATCTCAAAATGTTACAGATTACCAAATCCAACCCCTTCTATTCCTAGTTCTTGCCTCGCCATCGTCGCACGACTCGCTTCATAACTGGCACCTGGTTATACGTAGCTCCGACACGACATCCAGTAATGCCACCACGTCTGGTACTACTACATCCAGTAATCTCTCGTTTGCCAACTTTACCGGTCCCCCTTCTGTAACTACGTGCTATAATGCGTGTCAAAGCGGTGTGATAGTAGCTAATGTAAGCTTTCAATTCATACATCGCTGGTGGATTGCAATTGCTCACATCGTCAAGGTGTGCGCAGCTGAGCCTGACATAACTAAGGCTTATAATTGTTTTTGCGACAATGCCACCATCATAAATGTCAGCAGCTGCTTGAGATGCGAAGTTTCCATTGGCATGTTCAATTCACAGGAGGGTCAGGCTTTAGTGGACTGTGAGGCTTTTTTTGGCGCCAACTCAGAATTTCTTGACTTATCTATCATTTTCAGCCACTACAAGCGGGTGTATCGTGCAGGGATACTCCTTCAAAAGGTTCCAAGTCAGCCGCGCGTTTACTGGGATTCACCTCCAGCTTGGAATTTTCAGCGCGCTAACCGCTGGTGTCTTTGCCGTGATGCTCTAAATAACTAGGGGTTAATTATTTGCCACTTTAATTGCCATTGTGCACCCTTAATATCCATAATTTATTCCGACAACACCACATTCAATGGCCGATTCATTTGAATGCATATTCAATGGCTCTCCTCCGTACATCCAACAAAATCGCTCCATTCTCGGCATCCCTATCCTCGAATCTCGACATCTTTACATCCCAGACACTTCAGCGCTGCGCCATTACCTTATTTTCGATGTTCGCACGCGCACCTTTGTCTCTAAGGGCTATACGCGATTATCTCTAGCGTCATTGTCATGATATGTAGGCGATCGCTGCGAGAACGGGATACACACATACCTTCCTCGCGCGCCTCTTCTTCCCATCTGCCATCCTCAGCCTCTCCAACATCATGGTAATCAGCCGCCCACCGCACATAGGATACAGCACAGCAATCAACAGAGCATGCAGTACAGGCCAGGGTTCTCGATGCACTGCCAGTGCAGAGATTTGGGAGGCCGAATACACCGTGAACTCCGGGTCGGTGGTCTCTTGCACGATAGGTCTCGCAGTCGCAGCTGCGGGATGCCGTGGTGTTTCGGCACCTGATGGTTCTTGAAGCCTGATGGACGTGATGTGTCTGCGTCGCTATCATGGGCCGAATGCTGCGGGTATGTAGAGAGTAGCAAATGAACTGGAAGTGATGTAGTAGCTGCGCTCTGTCCCTCAAACGCCGCGCTCCCATAGCATCCTGTTATTTTATCGTCCACCCAGCTTTCTTGTAGCTCAGATCTTTCACCGGCATCAGCTTTCCTTTTCACGTCGCACGAATTATCTATTGATAATCACGTGATCTTGATCAACCCTGATCTGTCAGATGAAGCTAAGAATCAGATCTGCATGATTTAGAGTTTCCACGTCCTTGCGGGTGGCTCGGAAAGATTTCAATCGACGGTAAGGGATAGAAGATGGATCCATGAGCGCAAATGGGTTGCATAGGAGATATAGATGAGAAGAGCAGGGGCTGAGACTGAGATGGTACCGGAGTTGAGGCTATGCGAAGGGTGACCAAGATAACTTGTATACTCTGTCTGCGTGGTCACGTGCATCCTCCTCAAAGATATCCTCAACTTCATCATGATCACAAGGGTATCCTCGAAAACTTTACATTGTATCTTGTCGCTGCGCGTTGTTGACAGGCGAAGGAGACAGTTGCCTGTTTCATCGAAGCGCCCAAAGAATTTCGTGTCAGTGGCAGGCGAATAATAACGAGTGCAGAAGCGAGGGTTCACCTAGAATGTCAGAGAATGATCATCGTCACCTCTTATAGGGTAGAATCAACAATTGAGCACCACGTGCATCCAGCGTGCGGATGAAGGTCAGAAGGTCCTGGATCAGGATAAGTCTGAGCGGGACTGGGACTGTCCCGACCCGAGGTCGAGGGCAAGCTGAAGAATGTGGAAGCTTATTCCTCGAGAAAAGAGAGTTAGACCAAGTGTGGAATGGCAAGAGAGAAGACGATACGTACTTGTCGGTGTCGTCACATTTATCCCCTACAACGGCTTCCTCAACTTCTTCCTCCTGTGCCAGGTTTGCACGTCACAGGCTATTCTCCCTGAATTTTAGTCAGATGAGCGTGTCCGCCATAGTGAGAACCCCTAGACAGCCCATGCAGGCGAATCAAGTCAGGACTAGTGCAAAGCCCAGGACGTCATTAAAACGAAGCACTCACTGTCTCTGAAATCCCGTCCAGTACGATAGGCATCTCATTTTCATTGATACATCTCTCTTTTCAATTCAAAGGCTTCCAAACCCGCTGCTGGTACCCAAAATGCTGATACTGCTTATATCTTCCACTCCGTGCAGATGGTCCCATCTCCTCAAACGTTCCTTAAGGAAGAAATCTTTCGGCAGGAGAATCAACTGTACATCTGAAAAGCTAGCAATCAGTAATCAGATCAGGAGAAAAGACATAATACATACGTCGAATGCTAGAGTGCTCCGGGTTTAAACAGTGAAAGCTGTATGTTCTACGCACAACATTCGCTCATTTGCCAGCACCGGACAGGATGCTGATCTAGCGGTAAGCGAAATGGTTAGTAAGCCCACTCATGCTAACTCTCTTGATCCTTCTTCTGGGATACGGTGTACGAAGATGTAATTGCGCTTGGGATCATAAAGTTTCTGAGGAACCCATTGTCATCGACAACGACCTCATAGATGCTGGGGCAAGATTTGGATTCTCAGTGAGTGAGAGCACTCCTCGACGGTGCTGGAGCAAGGCCTTGCAGTAGTCACGACTCCATAGAAGATGCTGAAACAGGATACGCCAAGTACATACTTGACGACGGGAGGGGCCTACGACACTGAACGTGACGCGATTCCCGTGCGAGGTGGGGCTTGATTCCCTGACGCGGGGCGCTAGTGGTAATGCGTACCCTGTTGGTGCTGCGCACGAGCCCCGTCGGTGCAGAGATACGACTCCTGGAACGTTCCTCATCAGAGGATAAACATGTATGTGTACCCGGGATGGTATTCAGCGGCATCAATCTATGATGCGAGGTAAGTCGCGACATAGACGATAAGGCTGAATGAGTCTTAGACGGCGCAAAATCCGATTCTCCGATGAACACGACCACTGCACAGAGACTTCAAGATGGATACTGAGCTGCCTCAAGACGCGAACGATGGGACCGAATTCTCGCAAGTGCGAGGAGCGACAAGCTTGGACAAAGATTCTCAAATGTGATAGGTACAGCTAACCGGTTGCGTGGGCACAGTTCCCAGGTAGTCGAAATAGCATGAGGTTCGTTACCTGAACGGTGCTTGGGCGTAGCGACGCCGTGGTTATATGTTCCCGGGCGGTGGTTGAGGATTCAGATACTACGAAAGCTGCTGGACACATCTAATACGGAGTTGACATTCGATTTCCAGGATAACGCACCTAGACAATGCGCATACAGATCCATGATATCGGCCCAATCCATGACCATCATAGTCCCAGGTTGTCTCTGGACGTATGTGAGGCAAGTTACGTCAAGGAGAATCAGAATCGCGATGCCTGCGTCAAACGGGAGAGCTAAGTACGGAAATGGGTATTGCGAGGAAGATGGGGAAGAAGAAAGTGAAAGTGAAAGATTAAGAGCGGCCACGTAGATGAGGAAATCATAACACCGTGCGCGAGGGATTGAGCACGGTGGAGTGGAGTGATGAAGAGGAATGCTGAGCGGTATCGAGAGTAACCCAGCGCGCGATGGAGATCGAGCACCGAGAACAAACGGTACAATGCACGACTGACAAGAAAAGAAACCAGGTGGGAAGACTCGCGTTGCGTGTGCAAGCATCAGCTCCGGTAATGCCTTCCAAACAGAAAGCACGGCGCAGGTAGCACAATGTCTGCTCACGCTTCATACTTCACACATAACGCACATCAGCTCTGGGCTCTCCAGTAAAGGAAGGGTAAAAGAACATGCATTATCTTGCTGAGCGATGATCTCCCGTGCCCGTCACTCCCTATCCCTTCTTCCCATATCCCACAACACCACTCTAGTCCAAATGGTACATCTCATTATCAGGTGGACTCCCATCACCTACGGAGCGCGCATTGCATCAAGTGATCCTTGTGCGCGCATTTGAGGGTTTTCATAGACGAAGGTGGCGTTGTGGGCTTCATTACTTGGGTTTGAGAACGGGAAAGTTCGGGTTCAATGGAATAGGCGAGGTTCAGTAAGAAAACTCGGGGGAAGGTGGTGTTTAAGAGATAAAAAGGCGACCACAAGGTTACTAAACGAAAGAGAGAAATATTGGAGTCTTGTGTACCTGGCATTGAATATATCACTGAAGGCAAGAGCGCACCTGGAGGAACTTGAGCAAGTCAGAGGCATAGGTCAGTCTTGACGTATTTCTTAACTCGGATGAGGCGTGGTTCATTTCTGGTATTGGATTGCGATGGCGGACTTGGATTCGGGCTGCGTTTAACTGTGGCCTTGATGTATTGCTGCCAACTCGCTGTCCGCGTCGTGCAGGTACTGTAGGACGAAGAAGCTCGAAATAGGAAGCGACGCCGGTTTGTGCATGTTGGTTGTGAAAGGCTCCGGGTGACACGCTGCGTCTGACGTCCTTGGGCGGACACGCGACGCGTCGTTTCACCCAGGGGCCAGAGCCTTTCAGAAATAATACAGTCCCTTTTCGAAGTCGGCCCGAAACTCCCCTCTTCTTCTTTCACGACGTCGACATCGGCACCCTATGACCATAGACGACACCAGCGCAGCACCCAACCGCTCAAGCAATGAACCACGCGTCATTCGAATTACCAATCATGGCAAGATACGTTACTGGTTCGCCAGATCGCTCGAGCCCCCCGAGGTGCGCCCTTCTGCTTTGCCAGGCTGGTTTCACGTTGGCGAGATTCTAACAGTAATTTTTTACTTGTGACCTAGGAAACACCCATAGAACCCTCGTCTTTCATACGTTGCCTTTCGTCGGCTCCTCTTCCAAGTCTGATGATGCGTCTAGTCCAAAGCACCGGGAAAGGAGGCGAACATCTAATCCGCCCCAGCACCGGAGAAGCAAGCTCGTAAAACTATAGATTCCGTTTCGCAGCTCATCTCTGTTGTGGAGATTATCAAGCGCAGGTATATTGTCTTCTTCGAGACGACACGTGTCTCGAGGATGGAAGGGCTGCATCAGTACAACGAGCTATGCTTCTTAAACGGGAGACACAGTGCTGCTGCGTGTGAGGAAAAGTTGGAGAGGAGAGAATGAAAAGAAGAGATCCCGCGAGATCGTGGCGGCGCTTAATGGGCAAAACTTGTAAGTCCAGGTTCATTATCTTTTCCCGGGTGTTCCAGCCGGATCTTTCATTTTCGGAGCAGTGTCAAGCAGAAACAGAAGCCGTACCTGCGGATCATTCTGTCTTTGCAAGAGATACCTGGATTGGTCCAGAGAGGCACTACGTGAGTCTTTCCCCATGATTTCTTTCCTTTATGTTCAGGGAGCAAGTTGCGCCAGCCCCCTCTTCTTCGCCTTGCCCGCATTTTCGCCCAACTTTCCGGTCTACTCTGTTTTTTCTACGCTCTCTACCTGTTATCTATGCCTTTACTTACGTTTCTTACTTGCGCACAGGCACCAGCCTCCTAAACGCAAGATCTCCAAGGCCACCAAAAGAAGCAGAGGGCGAAGGTGAAAGACATGAAGAAAACTTAAGCTTTGAGTTCGGCTTCAGCAATGTCGATTCCGGTTCTTTATTAGTCATTACTTTGGCTTTCCTTTCTCTTGTTCTCTTCTGAACGGTAGCGCTCTGGACAGATCCATAGACCTATAGTACAGCTGGATTCCACGCAGCTGATTGCTTACAGGGCAGACAGCAAACGCCAAGATGTGGGATTACTGTCGTTTGCATAATTGTGTGAAAATCCTGATTTTTGGGAGTGTGTCGCGGAACCACATTCCCACAGCCACACAAAGGAGATAAAGGGCGATAAGCATGCTGGATTGCTCGCTCATGCTCGTAGCGATTGCTTCGATGCCTTCCCTGCTGATAAACGATCTTAATGAAAGGATAGTAACATAGTATGAGTATGAGCCATGTCGGCTGTAGAGAATAAAGACAGTAGAGAATGGAAGACACTGCGAATGAGTGGATGAGCTCGAGAACTCAGAAGAATTAGTATAGAGAAAAGTCAGTATTTTACATTCCTCCATGAGATAAGGTGGACTCCAGGTGGACTCTAGGTGGTAAAGCCAATACCTGGAATCTACCTGGACTGGGAGCATATATACAGACCAATGACTAAAAATAAAAAAAACTGGACTCCACCTAAACTCCACTTGGACTGAAAACATAGGGATCAAATGACTACAAATAAGAACTAGACTCCATCTGGACTCCACCTGGACTCTATCTGGACTCCACCTGGACTCTATCTGGACTGAGAGCATATATAGTGACCAAATGGACTACAAGCAAAAACTAGAAGCTGCTGGATCATCTCCAGTGATGAAATCTGCAGTGTGCTTGAATTATTGAGTACATTCAGAGCATGCCTGCTGATCTGCTTCACTGATTATACCAGATTCCCCTTGTAGATTAAATGCTTCTCCAGTTATATCATCAATTGGTAAATTATTCTGTGGTGTGAAATTTACACCTGATGCTGCTGATATAGTGTGGGTTGATTCTTGAACAAAAGCTTGCCAAACTTGGTGACAAGCAGTTTTTATAGTATTATCTGGATTGTTGTTGACAAAGCTATTGTTCCAATACTCTGTGATGCTGATGCATTAAAGCTGTACATTCTATTCAATACTGCATAGGAAAAGATATAATCAACCCAGATATTTTGTCCAATCATTAAATATTTTGCAGAACTCAAATAAAGTCTTTTCATTGTCTTTGTACTTTTCACAATCTGCTGCATATAAAGTATCACATTGAGGGCATGTATCAGAAAGTATATAAACTCTTTTATGAATTGTACATCCTTTTATCAGAGTAACTCTTGGAATAACTCTGATAGCTGTTGCTTGTAATAATGATTGTGGATTGCATGTCTGAGTCACACATTGAACAGAATCAGGACATATCATATGTACTGCTTCAATTTCTGTGTATGAAATTGCCTTCAATTTGCCTTGAAATTTTCCAGCAGCATTGTAGGGATAAAGATTAAGGACCTTTGAAAATTTGTCCAGCTTGAAAGCAAGTGATATAATCATTTGATTCTGAGAAATATTATCTTTGTTCTCTTTTTTTTTTTAAATAATAGTGATTTTGTTTCCAGTTTTTCATTCACACCACATGCCAGTGCCTTAATCCACCCTGATGCTAATATTTCATTCTCTCCTGGACATACTGGATTTTTTGTCTGGTATGTAGGCTCAGAAGCTCAGGATTACTTGTCTTTAAAACAGTTGACAATGAGATCTTGGAGCTGAAATTATTGGTCACAAAGTCATTAAATATCCTAAAAGGAACATCTGGAAATGGATCTAATTTTGGCATTGCAGATACCATAGGCAGCAGAGACAACATTGCCAAGAACCAAAATACAAATGACATCCTCTCTGTGATAGATAACAGAATCCAAACAGCATATATCACATAATTCATTGCCAAAGAAACAATAGTCTAGAAAGAACATAAAGCACTTGTCATCATAGTGGAAAGAGAGCCAGTAGACAGTGAACACCAGAATCCTGAAGTAATAAACCATGTTGTAGTACAAGAGCCTTGAGAATGTAGTGGTAACCAGGAGATTGAAGCAATTGGGCATAGGCTAGTAGTACAGAAATTAAAACTGAAGAAGAAAAATAAAATAAAACACAGAAGAATATTCTACTACTTACCTCTTCTTGTGTCCATCACCTTTCTTTTTTTGTTCTGCTCTTCTTCCTTAGAAGATTTCTACTCCTTCTTCTTTCCTTCTCTTGTACACTTTCTATCTCCAGCCATTTTCCAAGTTGGAAAAACTATATATAGCTTTCTGAAACTCCCAGACATCCAGATCCTCAGGGTGTCCTTCTTCATTTTCCAACCATTTTAACATAAGAGGATAGTTGGAAATTTGCTTTAAATACTTCTTGTAGAAAGAATGTCACATTGACTTAGAGATGAAAACTTCAATGAGCCAAGTAGAAGCTGGCTTCTTGATAGATGATGGCCAAGTTCCTTGGGAAATCATAGTCTGAAGATGCTGAGCAGCCTGGGTATGTGCTTTATATTGCTGATGAGCAACTAGGGGACCTCCATCTTTACAGGTGGTTAGATGAAAAGGGATCTCTGGTAAAGTTACCAGTTCTTGTTTAAATTCACTAAGCACAGTAGTAGCAGCTAAGGATAGAAGAACAGAAGTGGTGTGATTAGCTGAGGGACCAGGTGTTGGCTGATGAGTAGAGGTTGTAGCTGAAGCTGAAGCTGTCTCTTCAGAATTAAATATACTCTGTGAAATTTAAATTTAAATTGCAAATTGCTTATCCAAATTTAACAAATACTTATACTGAGAATATGCAATGCATAAAAATTCTTTTGAATATCCAAGAGACAGTTTCATTTTCTTGAATAGCAAGATCATAGTTTTCCTTGATTAACCAACAGTCATCTAGGGCATCATAAACATATGCTATATGTTCTAATTGATGTTAATTTCAGTAAAATTAAATATAGTAAACAACTCACTCATGATTGAGGAGAACTTCTTAGCTAAAGATTCCAAGACTGGGCAGACAGTCCTAGTTGCAGCATGTTTCATCATCATCAATGGTGATGTGCTAGTCAATGATAGAAGTGATAAGATGTAAATATAATATATAGATATACAAATATAAATACACAAACACAACAACAACCACTACTAGCATGATAGCAGCGTGTTCGAGGGGTGTAATATCAGATAGAAGAAACAAATGCATGAAGAGTGCACTTTAGATCAATAATAACAGCCAAGCACTGCACTCAGGATGTCAAATTTACTATCTGGTCCTTATGCCTTACTTCCTAGCTAGTGCTCACTCCTTATCACACTGTTGCTTAATAAAATGCTTAAAAATCTTGTTTATTCGCAAAATAATACTTTAAACATCTGAGGACTAGACTAGCATGCTCAGTTACTGTCTGTGACTCTGAAGTGCACTCTACTGTCTATCTGTCCCCTAGCTAGAAGAAATGCACTCTTTATATAATACAACAGCTATACTACATCATACCCAATTATATCATAGATTACATAGCCCAAGAAAGGCCTAAGACCATGCTGAGTCAGTTGAGAATGCTCTAGACTGCATTATATCATTTTTTTGGAAAGTCTCCATGCTGAGGAGAGAAAACTATGACATATGTTGGAAAACATATGATTTCTCTGATTATTTTGGTTTTCCATTACTTCAGACACTGTGGCTGCCTCTGAACAGTCCTGGGGTGCTCCCCTGACTGTTCTTGTATTACTGGAACATATATCCTGACACTCCATGTCTTCTGGGACTGGCAGCATTCATATGCATGGAATATTCAACTATATCATGTATTTATTGATTCATTTATTATGCATTACTTAGGCCATGTGTGCTTTCAATCCCTTAGTGCAGTGAGCCACTCATATACTTTTGCTAGCTTGTAGTTGACAGCCCAGGACCTCAGCTTCAATTCTGCAGTATACCCTAGCTAGCACCATTCACAATATGATATAAATCAATAAAAATTGATTTATTTATGGTTAGACACATGCCAGGTGTATCAATGGAAAATTCAAATCTGGATTAAAGTGTGCTGGATTGATTCCTGACACATAAATAAAAACTTTCCCAGATATAGGTTCTAATTCTTCAGGCAAGGCTTTTGGTTGATCTGCAAATTTAAAGACATTGCCCAAAGCCTTGCCATGCAGAATTCCTCCTGTGAGGGATATTATAATTTTTTTGTTGTCAATTATATTATTTTGAAATGTGTTGCCTTCAGTGTAAGATGACCCTTGGAGCAAAGGGCTATGTTCAGAGCTAGAGCCAGGAATAAGCATACTGACATCTGTTGCAAATCTTAATTGCATTGTATATATTTTAGTAATTTATATTCTTACCTTGGTATAAGTTAAGAGAGTTATCTATGAGAGTAATTAAATACTCTTAGCATTAGTGTTATAAGATACATAATTTAAATGCTTGCCTTGATCCAAATGAAGATTCAGATTAACAGAGTTATCTTTAAGAGTAATTGAATAATTATGGCACCACTAATATAAGATACATAATTTAAATGCTTGCCTTGGTCCAAATGAAGGTTAAGATTAGCAGAGTCATCTATAAGAGTTTGAATAATTATTGCATTACTAATATAAGATGCATAATTTAAATGCTTGCCTTGGTCCAAATGAAGGTCCAGGTTAGCAGAGTTATTTATAAGAGTAATTGAATAATTATAGAATTACTAATATAAGATGCATAATTTAAATGCTTGGCTTGATTCAAGTTAAGAGAGTTATCTATGAGAGTAATTGAATAATTATAGCATTACTAATATAAAATACATAATATAAATGCTTGCCTTGGTCCAAATATCCAGGTTAACAAGGTTATATATGAGGGTAAAATAGCCATAGCATTACTAATATAAAAATGCATGATATAAAGATTTACCTTGGTCTGAGTTTACACAGTCTGCATATAATGCTTCACCAAGCTCCTTTGCACATTTTCCCTCCTGCTCAGTGCTAGTTGTGCTGCAACATGGCTGGCTCCTGCTCCCCCACTGCTTGTGTCTCCACCTGTACCAGCCCTACTCTTGCCATTGCTACCAGTGCTGTGGCTATCATCCTCATCACTGTCTTTGCTGTCACTAGGGGTGGCAGAGCCATGGCTGGTATACTAGTTATCATTACCAGTGTCACTGCTGCTGCTGCTGCTGCTGTCATTGTCACACATCCCATTGATGTTGCTATAGGGGTTGTCATATCTTGTTTCCACACTAAATTTTAATCATGTGATCTCTGGACACTAGTGCATATCTCCAGCACATCTCTGCAACACTTCTAACATCTCCAGAGTTTTACTTTTGAATTGTACAAGTCTTTTTCCATACATCTCCTCACATTCTCCTTCATTTTCTTATCACAATTATTTCACCTCCAAATAGCACATTATCCTTTTGTCTTAGTTCATTTCTTGCCTCATGTCTCTGTATCTACTCTGCTCTGTTTCAGCCACTGATTTCAGCCACAGATTTCAGCCAATGTTTACCTGGCTCCTTTACTCAACTCCTTGCCAAGGAGTCTCTGCACTTATATATAAACTTGTATACTCTCTGTAACCACTCTTCAGTTTGTTAATTGCATAACTGCAATTCTCTTGCAATCTTCTTCCATACTCAGTCTCAGTCTGTACTCTATCCTCTTATCCCTTTCTCTCTCTGTCATGACTAAGGATTACTCTCCTAAGTCTCAGATTATCTCTGGATATCCTCACTGGCCTCTACTCCTGAAATACAGGACTCTACAATCAAGGAGGGTGCAGCTTCTTCTAAGCTGAAGCTAGTTCCTGACCCCTCTGCAGTGTTTTTGTCACTGAACCTCTGCTTTGGTGCACTCTCTGGTTCTTTTTACTGGAGATTTATTTCCCATGCTCTGGCAATCATTTCTGAGTTTTGTAATCACATTCCCCACCAGGAATATGCATCTGGAGATGGTGCTTGACAGTATTGACCGACTCAAACTCCTGATCCTATATGTCTTTCAACCATGAAACATGTACCAATATATTCAACCTCCTATTCAACCTCACAAAACTATGGCTAATCCTGTTCATTGCTCTAAGTGCAATACTCTGGCTGCTATGTAGCAAACTTCAGGGCTCCTCTCAAGTGCTGTATATCCTTCAGCTAAGATTTGATGTAATCCTAACATCATGAATCTCAATCTGTCATAAACAGTCTCCAGAGGTGAAAGACTGGAGGTCACATGATCATGAAACCCTGGAAGGAAGTAAAGAGGTTGTCAGAGCATGTGAAACAAATCTTCAGTGTGAAACCCAGAGAATCACTGAAGTAGGAGTTCAGTGACAAAGCACTGTGGAGAGGTCAGGATTTGGCTTCAGCTTATAAGAAGCTGCACCCTCCTTGATCCTAGATTCTGTATTTCAGACATAGGGTAAACTAATTTGTATGGAGGAAGAATCAGACTTAGGAATTTAATCCTTTGTCACAACAGAGAGTAAGGAGACAAGAGAAGGAGGAGAGTAGGAGATTGCAATATAGCAATTAACAAACTGGAGAACTTGTTGTAGTTTTGGTAGTTGGTACATAGCTATTAGGCTGTAGGTTATAAATCCACAAGGTGTACACTACTGTATCTACTGCTTATATACCATATCCTAGGGTTTCTAGTAAGTTCTACCATAAGTATCTCACTAAGCAGATTACTCATCAGATAAATAATTCCGAGGCATAGTATGTGCTGGATGTTTCTCCCAGATTTCCAACAGAACTAATACAGAGAGTACTCAAGTTTATATACAAGGAGTGGAGACTTCTTTTGGTAAGGAGTCAGGTAACAAAGCAGAGAAAATGTGGCTGAGATGTGTGGCTGAAACATCACAGAGGGGATATGAGTAAATGATAAAGAACAAGACTAAGATAAAGGATAACATAGTGTTCAGAAGTGATCTAATTGTGATAAGATAAGAAGGAAGGATGTAAGGAGATGTATGGAAAAGACTTGTATGATTCAGAAGTAAAAACTCCAGAGATGTTAGAAGTGTTGTAGAAATGTGCCAGAAATGCACAATAAAGGCTGGAGATCACATGATGAGGACTTAACATGGAAACAGGATATGACACAATCCCACACAGTCTTTGTTGTTATTCTTGGGTTCAGCTCTCTCTGGCATACCTCAGTCTGCCTCAGCATTTGCTGTCCCATCAACCTCCAGTCTAGAAGAAGTCTCCTCAGATTCTGAGGAGAGAACAACAATGATCCTGAATTTTATATGGACAAACCTCCTGCTCCTGTTTGTTCTTGTTATCCCTTGTCTACTTCTGATACAGCTGGATTTTCTCCTCCAGGAGGACATCTAGTAGACAATGATGGAGACAATGACCAACCTCAGAACCCCCCTCCAAATAGCCCTGGCCCTCTGACACCTGGAAATTGCAGCCCTTCCCCAGGAAACCCAGGTCCCCCTCCAAGAGGTCCTCCTGGAGGAGGAGGAGGTGGTGGTGGTAGTGGTGGTGGTGGTGGTGGTGGAGGTCCCAATCCTCCCCAAGGCCCCACCAACTCACCTGATATGGCCAACATTTCCCTCACAGGGATCCAATATATCTTACAAGGAGTGGCAAGAATGAACCTCCTGCCCCTGCTCCTAGGCCTGCTAAACCCAGTAGGCAGGCTCCTGACCAGTTTGACAGCTCTGATGCCTCAAAACTGTGAGCATTTTTATTCACCTTACAGCTCAACTTTGACAATTGCCCTGATGCATTCACCTTCAACCTTTGGAAGGTGAATTATGCACTTTCCTTCCTGAAAGGAATGTCCAAGCAGAACTTGGGAGGTCAGAATAAGCCTGATCTCTTTTTCAAACTAGACAAAGATGGCAAACTCACTCCTGATGAGTGCAAGCACCACCTTGATAATAATCTCTGCATGTTCTATGGAGGTTCTGGTCATATCACTATTAACTGTCCTAAATTCACCATAAAAGCTGCCAAAGGATGTGCTGATACAACCTCCATCCCTGCCTCTATGGCTTCAACTTCCACTATGGAGTCAAAAAAAATAGAGTGCAGGTTCCCTCTGGTGCAATTAAGAAGGTTTATCTTAATGCATCCACTCTTTCTAACTCCAGTTTCCTCATAATTATGTTAAAATCTCTGCTCTGTTCAGATCTCTCCTTCTCTATGCTCATTGACTTGGGCTCATCACACTATTTTCTCAACCTCCCAAAATTCATTCCCTGTATACTACATAATGCCAATACAATTAAAGTTACTTGATGGTTCTTCAAATTCTGTCATAACTCAGGCTATGGAGATTCCTCTCACCTTTACCTCAGGGGAAAACATTACTGTCATTTTATATGTGACTCCTCTTGACTCCTTGTGCTCAGCAATTCTTGGATACAACTGGCTTTATTGATACATTTCATTAATTGCCTGGGATAAACACAGTATTGATTACTTCCATTCTCCTTTGCAGTCAGACTCCAGTCCAAAGATATCATCTCTGGTGACCTCTGCCACTCATGCAGTCTCAGCTACATGCAATGTCTACCTTGACAATATTCTCATTTATTCTGATAGTCCAGAAGAACATTGCAAACAAATTTCAGAGGTCCTTTGCAGGCTCTGAAAACATGGCCTCTATGTTAATGCTAAGAAATGCAAGTTCCACACTACCTCAGTTGAATATTTGGGTTACATCCTTTCTCCAAATGGACTTGTGATGTCTCTGGCCAAGATCAAAACCATTCAGGATTGGCCTGAACTGCATAAAGTGAAAGACACACAGTCTTTCTTAGGTTTTGTCAATTTCTACCATCATTTTGTTGCTAATTACTCTGATATTGTAGTTCCTCTTACTTACTTAACTTGCAAGAACACTCCATGGAACTTCAGCAACCAATGTTGCTCCACTTTTAATGATCTAAAAAGACTTTTACCTCTGCTCTTATCCTCACTCATTAAATTCCTGACACTCAGCTCATTATTGAAACAGACACCTCCAATTATGCTCTGGGTGCTATTCTGTCCCTTAACAAGGATGGAGAAATTCATCCCATAGCTTTCCATTCTCAAACTTTCATGGCTCCAGATCACCCAGAAATTCTCTGAACAATATCTTGGACCTTTTGAAATCATTGCACATGCTGGTACCCACTCCTGGACTCTCTGACTACCTTCTTCTATGTGAGCCATACACCCTATATTCCATGTCTCACAGATTGAACCAGCAACAGAGAACACCATTCCCAATTGCATCCAACCTCCACCACCTCCAGTCAAAATCAATGGCAACATAGAATATGAAGTCTTGGACTCAATTGCTGTTACAAGTGTCCTCTTCAGTATCTTGTCACATGGGCTGGATATGAAGGAACCAATGAAGAAACCAAATGGCTCTCTGCTATAGACTTGGAAAATGCTCTGGAAGTCATAGCTGACTTCCATGCTAAATACCCAAACAAGCCTGGTCCTCTCTCTGAACTCCCCTCATAGATTTTTTTCCCCATCAGCTTAATTTCATTTCATTTACTTAGTTATCAAACTTCATTTCAATATTAAAGTTGGCATTTAAATGCCTATGTACAAATCTCCAGTTAGCAAGAAAAATCTATGTACAATGTTCCATTTTTTACCCAATCCATTGCCTTTCCTTTTCCCTTGTCCAACCTCTGGCTTCCTTCCACCTGCTCTTCATCTTCTAGGTTATCTGGGTTCCCCATTCCCATTGATTTGTTTTTCTCAGGTGCTACTAACACCTCCACCTCCATCTCTGCTCTGTCCTGTATGTTCAACTCCTCTCCTTCCTCTTTCTTCCCAACCTCCCTGAACTTGGACTCCATCCTAACTCCTCTCCAGTACACCTCACATACCTCCCTTTTATCCTCCTTGGTTGCATCATCTGCCATTTCCTTCAGCTCTCCCCCATATCACACTCAAGAGGAAAGCATGTTCCCTCCCTTGGGCCAAAACCTCCTAGAGAAAATGGTTATTCTCCTGCTAGAAGGACTTGCTGTCAACTTTGATGGGTTGACCATCTGTTTCTGTCATCTCCAGTACAAGGGCTTGTGCTGGAGCCTAATATACAGTCAGCACACATGCATATTATTACATTTTGCAAGTATAGGAATAAAAGAAAAAGAAACACTTATTTCTTTGGTTTGCAAGGGCCTGCCTCCATGTTAGTACACTGTTTCTGGCTTCCGTTCTCTTTTTCCTCCTGCTTGCAAGCTGTTCCCTTGGCATCACACTGGAAGCAGGTGTGCAGGGCCCTGCATCTCCAGCAAGGAACCTCATCACTCTTGCATAACCCACACCACCCATCTCCCTCCTCCCACCTCCACTCCTTCACCCTTCCTTTCAGCATCTTGGGATGTGCATCCCAATGCACACTCTTGCTCACCACCTGTCCCTCTGGCACTGTTGTTGAGGGTTCCATACAGATGGTCCCTTTCTCCCATGGTTTTTCAACAACTGGTAGATGGGGCCCCAACTCAACCTATGACTCATCATTATCATTGTCAGAAATGACAATAAGCCAGAATTTATACTGGAAAATAATATGTTAGTCAATCAGAGCAGGGATAGTTTAACCACTTACCATCTTCCCCTTTCTGGGGGTTGACACCTTAGCACTTCCAGAGCACTGTCACAAACAGTCTCTGGAGGTGAAAGACCAGAGGTCATGTGATCACAAAAACCTGGAAGGAGTGAAGGAGGATTATTGAAGTGTGGGAAACAAATCTCCAGTATGAAGCTTGGAGAATCACCAAAGGAGGAGTTCAGTGACCAAGCACTGCAGAGGGGTCAGGACTTGGCTTCAGCTTATAAGAAGCTGCACCCTCCTCAATTCTAGGTCCTGTATTTCAGACATAGGGGTTAATGAAGAAGTCTGGAGTATAAAATTGGACTTAAGAGATAGTCCTTGTCATGACAGAAGTTTAGACTGAAGAAGGGATGAGTAGGAGATTGCAATATAGTAATTAATAAACTGGAGAACTAATATAGTGAGTATTTAAGTTTACATGTATATACAAGGAGTGGAGACTTCTTTGGGTAAGGAGCCAGGTCTCAGAGCAGAGTAAATGTGGCTAAGATGTGTGGCTGAAATATCATGAAGGGGATATGAGTAAATGATAAAGAATTAGACTAGGATGAAATGATAACAAAGCAAATGGAGATGACATAATCAAAGATAAGGAAGATAGAAGCAAATATGGAGTGAAGCAGAGCATAACTGATAATCAAAGTGGACTTATACAAATTAGAGGAATAATGTTTGGAGTAAAAAAAAAGTGGCAAGAAGTGGCAAGAAGTGCATCAGAGATGGGTTATGGTGTATGGAGATTGGACATATGAGTATGGAGGTATCAGGGACATAGCTTGAGATGTAAACAGGTGTCATATCCCATTCCTCCCAAACTATATCTTTGGATTCTCGACACTCTTAGATCCACACTCCGTACGCTTTAATTCTTCTCCGGGGAATTTATTCCCGTTTCCTTGACACTTTGGTTTTGCTCCGAAGATTATTCCTTTAAATATTACAAGTCCACTTCGATCCTTACTTATGCTCCGTTCCAC
>JASFDE010000205.1:15592-25786 GCA_036937135.1 Nidula niveotomentosa | reverse complement strand
GGGGCCGGGGCTGCATCGAAAAGGCTTAAAAATTTTAAAGTGCCGATATCAGAGACAGAAAACTGACGAGATGCCCATTGCAGCAGACTGGCTACTTCTCGTATTCAACCTTTACATCTGCAACGGACTCCTTTAAGCTATTCATGTTCTCCAATCCTCCTTTCGTTTTAATATCTCCATGATGCATCGGAAGTCCCATCTCCCCTCTCAGACCTTCATAGAACTCTGCAGTCATTCCAGCCTTTTCGCGATCTTCGGCATTGAAAGGTCCTTTAATATCTCCCCTCCATCCCTTCCTGACTTCCTCGCGGAAGACAGCGATAGGATCCACGTCAGGTCCCTGTTGCGCACACGCCCATGTAAACCATCTATGGCCTGCAGTGACATGAGTGACTTCGTCAGCGTGGATGATCTCCATGACTTTAACACTGTCTAGATCTCCAGCTTTCCGGAATTTTTCGATTGTTCCGGGATTCACATCAAGTCCTCTAGCTTCATGAACAAGGTGGATGATTGCTAGTCGAGACAGAAAAGAATCGGCTGTGACGGTTGCGGATTCCCATAATGAGGCATGGACGGGCATACTGCCATAAGGCGTAGTGGGAGAAATAGCTGATAGCCTGGAAGTAAGCAGAGTGCTGTATGATAATGCGTTGAGCCGGGCATGAAGATGAACAAAAATCATGCGAAACTCACAAATGCTTAGATTCGTCGAGCGCCATCTTGGTGAAATCATCAAAGAATGCTGGTGGTAGATTCGGGTGCACTGGTCCGAAGCGTACTATGATATCCCACCTGAATCTCAAGTAAAAAAATGTGTCTGGACTCATTCAAGGGAAGCAACGTACGCAAGATCGATGCTACTCAACCAATATTCGATTAGCAGGATCATATGGAAACAATCAAGACACTTACGCCCACTGCTCTATATTAGCCAGAGCATGCAACATGACAGCACGGTTCTTTCGATTCTTCACTTTCCCAGGATCCACAGTATTGCGCGAAAATGAGTCCTCTCGTAAAGGGACGTCTGGCGGTGGAGGGGCACTCGCAGACTTGTGACCAATCGAAGAAAGCTTGCCCGTGCGGAAAAGTAGAACAGCCTCACGAGTTCGCTCTACCTATTTCAAAGGTTAAGAGTCAGGTAAGCTGGGCTTAAGAGTTCAATGGAATGCTTGAGGCACCTTTAATGTGGGATTCGGGGTGTTTAAGATCAAGACTGCCCACTGCATGAGGGTTTTCGGAGGATTAGATATTGGGACTACGGGCTCATCAACTGCCGTTACGGGAAATGACACTGGCGCAGAAGCGGGTGACTGAGGAGGAGGTGGTGGGTCGGCGAATGCTGATAACAAATTGACAGGTCACTAATGCAAAATTTAAGGCAGAGGACGAACCTTCCGACACTGGGCGTAGTTCAACCAGGCGCCAACCACTTCCTTCTTCGGGTGTCTCAATGAAAACTTTGTCAAGACCATCTAAAGCATCCTTTCGAACTTCGACGGCATACGTGCACGCTTTCAGCCCTGTTTCACTCTTTCCAGTGCGAAGATCAAAGTCGTATCTGGTAAAATTGGCGGTGAGATTGCATCTCACTGCCAGAAAGAGGGCATGAACGCACCTATGCCAAGGACATACGGCTACAACGCTCGTCTCCAACTCCTCGATTTCCGCATGCGACATATCTGCTCCAAGATGCGGGCAGGAAGATTCCATCACGTAGATTTGGGTGTGCATCGGGTTGACCTCATCGTTATGTGAGCTGCCAGGGGGAGCATCTGATCCTGGAGAGAGTCTGAAGAGGATCAACGAGTGATAATGGCCTTCTCGAGAGCGCAATGTAAGAAGAAAACGCGAGTGACTGAGCAACTGGTAGAACGGCGCAATTCTGAGGTTTTGTTCCCCATGAGTTCAGTTACGAGTAAATGCACCCATTACGACGACGAACTCAAGAAGTTCCATGATGAATAAGCGGTAGAATCCTGAGGAATAAGATCGTCTGCAGAGCACGCGACGATTATGAAGATGATTGAGAGAACAAAGAGAGATGATAAGTAGTTGGATACTTGTGTGATGGACCTTGCTGTCAAGTATCCTTTCTGAGGCTTTCAGATCTTCACCAGTTCTTACTACTTCACTTTTATCACTCACGATTAACCGCAAGTTCAAGCTTTCATTCTCATGTTGTGGTTGAATGACTTCGAAATCTGTTCTATCGACACACCTTGGATATGTAAATGTTTTAATATATAGCTATTGTTAATTATGATGCATAAGTCCACTACCGTCGCCGACAGGTATATCAAGTAAACTGGACAGTAGACACGCAAATACTGTAAGTAAAAACAAACTGGAAAATGGCCGAACAATATACTGGGGAAAGAAAGATCAAACCTATCGTGAAGACATCAAAGAGGGAAAAGTATATCATAACAGTGGTTATACGAAAGGAACCTGGGCTGCATGGAACATCCCAAAACCAGATTGCAGTCCTGGAACATTCATATTTTCATTGTATGGAGGAGTGCCGTGAACGTTAACTGGAGGAGAAGGAGAACCTTCCGGCCATGAGAATCTAATACAGAAATGTTAGCATAAATTTGCCTGCGTATGACAACTATGCTCACCCAGGCATCATCATATTATCCCACCAAGCTGGGTTCTTTATCGCATTCATCGTAGCCAGTGGCATCTCTTCATCAGAAGAGAACCCACTGCTGCCGAAAATTGCCAATTCCAGATCAGCTCCAAAGTGTATTTGACCAGTGCTCGCAGCGAAAGTTGCCTCTGGCATGTATATGGGAGTCTCCAGATTTTCAGACGGGGCCTGATGGTGAAAGACGGTCTGCGAATAAGTAGGGTCACGGGCTAAACCTCCACCAGCACTAGCTGGGGATACAGAAAACGTGTTGATGGACACGCCCGCATCTTGGATGGGATTGCTGGGGATCTGCGTTTGCGGGGGAGGATTAGGGTGAAGCCGGCCAACAGTGGCCCCATCTCGTCGATGCCGCGAGAGAAGACCGGCCAAGAATCGGGCATAAAGCTTGGGCGTATGGCGGTCATCTATCGCGATCCTTGGAGAGCTCAATGTTTGAATGAGGCGACCTATTAAGTCAAAGATCTCGTTTTCTTGTTCCTTCGTGAGGAGAGTTGCAAACTCAGGTCGCAACAACTGCAATATAACATTAGATAGTGCACGTTAGCTGAGGAAGTGAACATGCCTTGAGAAGAAAAGCCGATGCAAACGATGCAAAAACAAAATGGCCTGCTCCACCGCAAATAAGGGCCAGATTCACAACATGGATGAAATAAAAAGACTTTACCATCAGCAGAGTATCTCATATAGCCACTGGGTGCCAATTCGTCGATCATAAGCTTAATCACAGATGTCGCGGCTTCCAGACACTGCACGAACGTCAATGAATTGTTCAGTTGCGTACATCTGCTGAGTTACAAACCTTAGTGAAAAACAAAGTATCGCCTTGCTCAATTCCACGGTGGTATGCTTGTTGAAAGCCAAACGAGAACATTACGAGTCTTGAGTACGACACAAGGCTTCAAAAACCATCAGCAAAACTTCAGCCAACGTTGAAAGAACAAATGTAACATACAATGGAAGTAATAAGCATCGGAAGACACATCCAGGATCTATGAATAGTTTAAACGCTTGATGCAAAACGATAGATTGGCAAGGACAGACCATTCGGGTCGGACTCCTCTTTGAATCGTACCGACCACTCCTCGTGGTATGCAGTGAGCTTCGCATCGTGCTCCAATGTCACATCACGGAAGATGACTCGCTGTCAAAGAATGAGATACGTCGTATACCTATATTGATAGTCTTACTTTGTTCAAACCGGTTGGTGATGATGGATCGCTGAAGATCTCATCATGGAACTTCGCCACGATTTGCAGCAAGGTTGAGTAGGCACAAAGATGGATGTCGTACTGGAAAAGTGAGGGAGTAAGGCACCAATCACTTGCAGGGAGCGAAGGGTTACTTACAGGATGGTTGTATTGAGACTTCTTGTACCAATCTTTAGCACTGCGGACAATACTGAGTACGTGGAATGCGGATTCAGCTGTTGTATCAAGAAGAAAAGATAAACCACCTACAAGTCCTCTTTAATCGTGGCTGGCTTGCCAAACTGTGTTGCAGTAGAGCGATCTAAGTTAAAGCAGATCATCCAGACTCGTGTCTTGTTTAGAATCTCTCGTTCCTGTTTCGGTGTCTGTGGCTTGCTTGTTGAGACTTGGTGTAAATTCAAGTCAGTAGCGATCCTGAAGAAGTTATTAGAACTTTGGTCCCTATGAATGTCTTTTAGTATACCTAATGGCAAGGCCTGTATACAACCAACTTCTGTCTTCTTCCCACCTCCGAGCCGGCACGGCATATACGCTCATGAGAATGTATGCTTGGCAAAGTTCAACGGATTTCCAGCCGTCGATCAAGGCATTTGCAGCAGAATGCTTAGCGAAGTGCATAGCGATAGGGTATATCTCTGACTTTTCCGTATAGTAACGCGAAGATATAGCGCAAACTAAGAATGAAGAAAGCTAAGTGATAATGTCTGCCTGACAACCTTTCTGGTCTACTCACTGACGGTGAACAGGAAAGGACATCTTGCGAACGTGGACGACGGCGTATGCAGAGCAGGGTCGAGTAACGATATGAAGGGCTATTCGGTGGGGTTAGCTATTACGAAGCTACAAGAAATGCAACTATATCGCACATTAATATGCGTGAAGAATCTGAGATTTGAAGGTTTAGATGGGAAAATGTAAGAGAACAACTGTAAATATGACGCACATTTCGAACAACCTCTCAACATCTTCAGTGGTCACTAATCCATGTACCAAGATCTCCGGTGGGCTATGTTGCTCAATCAAGGTCGCCCGTATGTCGAGATCAGTGGCTGGGCCTGATTAGATCTTGTAAGTAGCATCATTGATGCATCGAAAATAGTACGCACCCGGCATGAAATATGTTTCGTTCGCAACACCCTAGACGTCATTGGCATTATGAAAAAACCGAAAGAACAAGTATGCACTTACTACGTTATCATCATTGAAATCCTCCTCACTTAGACCGCCGTCTCGTGGTTCTTTCTTGCTTTGCTTAGCCTTATTATTGCTTAAACTCAAGTTGGCGATGAGCCCAAGAGGAACATGAGCGTCCGGAATCAGCTTGTCCGTATCTTGTTCTGCATCTTCGCCTTCGTCACCCTTTCCCTCATCAGGCGGAGGAACGAGGCCGTAGACCTCGGCATGGGTTCGCTTGTCTTGTTCCCCGTCGGAATCGTCATCTTCTTTACTACCTGTAGTGCGTGTGTCGAGGAAGGCTCGAGGACCACCTCTGGAACCCGCATCCCGTACGCTAGATTTCATGCGATCCAACCATTCCAAAATAGTTGTCTTGTTCTCATCCGATGGGGATGTGGCCATGCGGTAGGACGCGATAGACAGCGGTGTTGCAATGTACGGGTTATGAAGCTAAATGAGACAAGCGCGTCAGCTGAAGGGGATATTCGAAAGTGAAGTTGGAAAGACACGTACCTGTTTAAGAAGGGACTCGATGATCGCGTCCTTCTGTCTGATCTGCGCAAGTAGATATTCGCGTTTGCTAACATCAGAAACCACAAGCGGTAAGTCAGAAATCGACAATGAGGGAGAAGGAGGTGGCGAAGAAGCCACAGAGGAAAGAGAGAGCTCCGAGCGCATGGACGGCGATGAGGGAGAAGCTAACATCTTGCAACAGTAGACGAGACGATTGCTCGTCTTCAGTCCACGGGCGCCAGCTTATAACCAAATTCACCTCACCCCTATCCCGAGGACAAGCGCTATGCATCCGCATCCGCAGCTCACGGTCTATTACCGAACAGGGCAGAGAAGGAAAGAATCATCCCGGTGGTTTATCCAGAAGGAAAATAAACATGACGCAGGGGAGAAAAAACTCGCGACACGAGGGGATGACTCACTTTGGTGCAGTTCGTGGCTTCCGCCCTTCAACTATACAAGCGTGCCCGCCGGCCTTACACCGCTTGCAAGTATTGTCGTTCTTTGGAAAATCGCATTTCATCTACGAACCGGGTCGGATCGACAAAAAGCAGAGGAAACCAGAGTACACGGAGTTTAAGCACCGTGATTTGGAGAAAAGAAAATAGCGAGGAGGCCAAAATCGGTTAAATGCCCAGGGCATTGGAGTGTAATAGACATTTAGGCACCAGGCAATTGACCGAGGGGCGACGGAAAGAGGAATGCGGGCCGGAAGGAAGTTATGATTCGGAGTAGCAGGAGAGCGAAGCATGAGGAAGAATCAATGAGTAACAGATAACGAATAGATACGGAGGAAAATAGAAAGTGACTGAAGGTGACGGGATGTATGACATCCCGTTAGGGCTGCGGCGCAAACTCACCTTAAGCTTCTTGCAATGTGTACATGCTCCAGGCCTGCTGAGTGTGCGTCACATGAATGCGCAATATGTCAAGTTTCGTCGGTGTCGGAGCCATGAGAAGATCATGAGGTCCCAGGATAGGGATGAGAGGTATAATGGTATGTAGATGCGGCGTCAGCCATCATGCGAGGTGGTCGTGGAACCGAGATTTGAGTACCACCAGTGTCAGAAAGAAATTAGGAGAGCATCCGGGCAGGTCACAACGCCGGCGACAGTTTTCAGAATGAGGCAGTGTAGGGTTGGCGGTATTAGAACAACGCCGATTTGGGGATCGAAGGTTATAGCAGCAATGACGAAAAGGTTGAAGGAGAAGTCGAACGACGAAGTTGAGAAAAATAGAGAAAGACATCAGAGTGGGTAGGGTGGGGTGAAAGAAGTGAAGTTGAACAAAATAGAATAAAATATAAAATAAATAAAATGGGGATAGCCGCCAGATTTGGAAGCGCCGATGTCGTGCACAGCCATCATTCGAGGGAATGTTTAGACGCCGCAATCGCAGGTGCCATAGCCGTTCCGTATATAGGGATGGGGACAGATGGGGGCGAACGATATGATGCGCTTGTCGAATACGGTGTTTCGTCGGGAACGAAGAAGATACGCAGTAGCGAGTTGATATTTCGTGTCGGAGACATATCCCGTGTACATTGCCCAGCGTATGTGTCGAGATCATTGAAATTGGGAGATATGATTTGGCCGAGGACCGATGGGAAGCGGGAGACAGGCGCAGTATACGGAATCCAAAGAGCCGGAGGGAAATAGGGATGCATAAAAGACAAGAAGATTGTCAGCAACGACTCATATATACAGACGCGAAGAGGAAATGCGCAGCAACAGGAGAAAACGAGTCAACCCAGGGTTCTCCAAAAGGTAAGGGATGTGGACTTGCACGCCTCTCTCGTCTCACTTGTATGCCACCAAGGAAAATGCAAGGAATGATAACAAAAGATAACGAGAAAAAGTACTCACAGCCTTGGCCCTCTTTCCTTCCTGCCTCCACTGACCACACCGAAACCGCCCATCCCGACTCTAATTCCTCCTCCAAAATCGTAATCATCGCTATCTTCTTCGGACTCCCCGCCATCACCCGTATCCTCTCGCGGAGCACTCCATTGAGAGGTATCATTCTTTTTTACTCGCTTTCGCTTCCCCACCGCCCTAGCGGTTGCCGTCGAGGCGCTCACAACGGAAGACGATGCGCGCGGACTCGAGTGTGTTGTTGTGGCTGGCCGCTTGAGACTTGATGGTGGCGCTGATGAGGGTAAAGGACGAGCGCTCGCAAGTGGAGCGGCACCGCTTCTAGCGGATGTTTGGTGATGCGAAGAAGATGAGGTGTTAGCTGAGTTATACTGCACATCTTCGTTCCATGTTACAGATGGTGGAGAGAGAGAAGACGAATGGGTTGATTGAGGGTTAGAATGAGATGGCTGAGGATTAGAATGAGATGATTGAGGATTGGATTGCGGTCCTGTAAGATTAGAATGAGATGGTTGGCGCTTGGAATGAGAAGCAGGATGGGCAATAGATTTTGGGTGATCATGGGTATAGCTGGGGCCAGGGTAATGCTGAGAATGTGGATGAGAAGAAGGGACTTGTCGTTGCTGCTGTGGTTGCGATTGAAGCTGTTGTGGACCTGGATGCTGCGGGTATTGCGGTTGCTTATGCTGTTGCTGATAGACAGGATCGGGAGTGGTAGTGTACGAATGAAGGGTCCCCGACTCAGGTGTGGTAGAATGGTATGCTTGGCTGCCAGCATCCGACGAAGGCGCCGTGTTTCCTGGCACGGATAGCAAGTCGGGGAAGTAAGAACCATACAACTCCGCCTCTCGTTGCTGCTGATACGAAGAGCTGTCGCTAGGAAAGTGAGCACCAGTAATAGTGGTTTGCGATGCAGTTTCCAGAGAATCAGAATACTGGCTTATTGAACTGGAGCCTGTATACCCTCCTTGGGTGTAGCCATATTGATTGTGCATCTGGGTGGTGGGTTGAGTCTCCCGGCGATAGCTTTGCTGGGAATCGTATCCGATTCGTTGTCTATCCTGCGGTGTGCCGTCAAAGTTGTCTATCCACTGTCGGTATTGCTGTGCATTGCTCTGCTGCTGGGAGGAGGGGTCCTCGGCTTCGTAATAAGAGGATGTTGGGCCGATCATGGACGCTGAGGATGAAGCCGTCTGATGGGCGCCTCCAGTTGCTGACTGCTGCGAGACTGAAGGGGGATAGTACCACGCTGACTCGTTGGATGTGACGGAATTATTAGGGAACGTAGAGGGAAGAGACGCGGTAGCTTGTCCTGGTCCCAACGCTTTGCACGCGATAATAGTAAGCAATCGGCTATTTCTTAACTGCGAGCAGCGAAACTTACCAGGCCGAAAAGCACCTGATGGCATACGTGAGGTACTTCCATGTGTGTTTTGGGTAAAACCGACCCCAACGGCATCGACGTTGGAACCATGGCCACTATCTGGCGCTGGCTGCTGCATGATGGTGCAGATTTCGACCACGAAGAGGAGGAAGAGTCAGAACAACAAGTACAGTGTATCCAAGCTGTATCTGGCACTTTTCAGAACGACGGAGAGTCGGTGTCGGTGAGGACCTCGGTGTTTGGCTAGAACCGATATATTTATGTCACTGTGGTCGTGAGGGAAGCAGGGCGTTCCGTAGCTGACTTGCTTTACTTACGGCCTTTCAAGGGATCTTTTAGGGCCAACAGGCTTCCCTGCCGAGCTCGTGCATGCCAGACCGAAATACACTAGTCTGTGGCATTTGATCCTTTACTTTATAGGACCAAGCAAGCTTCAAACATGTGTAGAAGAGTTCAAAGTCTACGGCTCCACCGCTGGTAAAATTCTTCTCCTCCCCCTACATGCTCCACGGACTACAGATTTATCGTCACCATCTTCTCAACATATCTCCTCAATTCTGCTCTTGTTCTACTTTCAAATGCCGTCCACACATGTAGCATGTTGATCGGCACCTTGCACCAGTAAATAAACCAGTGCACGCGCTGAAATATTCACCGTATTACTGGATGGGCTACTAGGTGAAACCTCGGTAAAACGATTGCTTCTGGCGCGATATCCTTTGTCTGCTTGAACTCGTCTCATAGTCAGGTCTTCAAGATAAACCTGAATTTGAATGAATATTTTCATGCATATGTCTGGCACTGAAGCCAAAGGCTCAAACCTGCTCCCACTCTCCCCAGACTGTGCAGCTCCTCGTCCGACGTGTGAGATGGTAACAACACCCAATATCGCTACGAACAGCCGCCCAATGTCAAAAACATAATCAAATCAGTGTGTACCCCTGGTCGAGAGCGTGCGTATTGGGGGCATATCCGCATGTTAAGCCCGTGGTATCCTACTAGGCAATGGATGGTAAGGGATCGGATTATCGGAAATGCTAGCACGAACATTTACCGTTCGCGAAGTAGCATCATTCTGCTGTCCAATTGAAAGAGGAGATAATCTTTGCTACTCTTCCTCCGCCGTGCAGGTATGTCGAATGACAGCATCCATACTTTCTGTCACGGATTCGGAGTGGATAGGTAGAGAACAAAATTGGTGATTCGTGATCCATCTTTCAACGTGCTAACACCGTCATAATCATCCAAATTCCGACCGATCGGGATATGCCTTTGTGCCCAATACAGCAAAAGACGGCTCGGTCCCATATTTCGGACTAAGCATCCTTTATGGACCGGAAGCTCATCCGTCAGAAGCGGGGAAGTTGGCGGCAAGTC
>JASFDE010000205.1:0-15493 GCA_036937135.1 Nidula niveotomentosa | reverse complement strand
TACCTGCAAAAGCTTCAAGACAAGGAATGCTCTTACATTCCAGCATTTCACTCATCCTCCTAAACCTGTTCGCTTTCTGCGGAACCATCATGACAGTTAACCGTGGTAACTTTTTATTTTTCAAACTTTCATAAAAGGCTTTAGATCGTCGTTGAATCACCCTGTGATGTCCAGACGTTCAGACGTGTCGATGCCACGCAGTCAGCCGCGCAACGATTGGTCTAAAACATGAGGCATAAAAGTGTCCAAATGTCATGGTAGAAGTGCATTACTTCGATAAGTTCTGTAAGAAGATATAACAGTCAAAATAAGAGAAGTGTCGTCTGGTTTAAGGGCGATTGAATCGTACCAATGCCACGCCGCCTTCCCAGCCACGATATCCATACGTATCCAATAGATTAGATAGAAGATTACCCAAGCCGTATCATTCGCGTTACATGTATAGAGTAATCTAAGTCTAAGAACTTAAAACGGTCAGTGGAGCGGTCATGTGTGTGATTTCTCGTGCAGTTCTGAGACGAATCTGACCGGATTAGGGGAAATTTGAAACTATCCTAGGCTGAGGATGTATTTCTGGACCCTTCGGCTGTCCAAAAGGGTGTCAGTGGAAGGTAGCAAGTTGGTGGCAAGTTGGTGGCAAGTCGAAAGAATGAATTTTATATAGTCGCTGTCGCGTCACGGTAACTACATGCACGGATTGCGCACCGATGTCGGCAGCGGTGGCATGAACATTAAATATTGTACATTTGAGCACTTTGCCTTGGCCATCGCACCTTTCTTTAAGGATTCGATACCGAGTGAAGAACCGGGAAAAGATCAAAATCCGAGGCTCAAAAGATTTCATCCAGTATGTAAAGGCTCTAAATCCCACAATACTGCTTATATTCCAATCGGATATCCTTGTCTACAATCCCTGTGATTTATTGATTTGGTATAATGAATGCTCACAACTCTCATTAGCGTACTCATCATCAAGCATCCACAAGCTTATCTGCTCCAGACAGAAGGGCCGGGGCACTGCAGTTATCAGGTAAGCGAGGTGAGAAGCTAGATTATTGAAAAGACTGCTTACAGTGTATGAAGTGGCGGGCGAGTAAATGTCGACCATGAGGCTGGGGTCATCCTTGGTGACGTATCCAGGAATGGAAACCATCGACGGATTGCCATTACCGCCATCGGTGACCTTGATCTGAGCGCACGAAACGAAGAATTCCGGTGTGCCAGTCAAGTGCAGAGCAGCATGCTCAATGCGTACAAGGTACTACATGATTTAGTCAAACATGATATGGGAAAACGTGTAGAAGATAATGAACTTACCTCCCCAGAAGGTGTGTTCTTGGGGATGGTGGTGGTAAAGGTATCTTTACCCAGCGAGCTGAAGGTGAATGGGTCCAGCGATGATGGACCCCATTCAGCGATCTACAAGAGGACGGCCGTCGTCACCATACGAGATCACAAAGAGATGTAATGTAATCTTGGTACTTACCTTAAACCAGTTCTGGCCAGAGCCATCCCAGGAAGCTGCTTTATCGGGTGCCTTGCCAAGGTAGATGGCGACGGGACCTTCATGGTACAGCAGCTTGTTTTCGGTCAGCTTGAATCCGATAGTGCCTCCAGCAGGGACTGAGACGGTCTCCGTCGCAGCACTTGGGTTGACATTGCAGCGAACATCATTAGATGTAAAGTCATGGAACGGCTCGACGCTCTGAGGCATTCGGACAGCATTCGAGCTAGTCGATGAATCCGTGATAAGGGTCCCGAAGATATCTGATAGGCATAAAGGTAATAAGTATCAAAGATCATAAGATAATAGACGCGAAAGCGTACAGTGAGCAGAAACACTCTGGGCGAGGAGGGCGAGCCCAAGGATAGCAAAGAATTTCATGATAGCAAGTATAATTTGTAAAGGTTCGTAAAAGTGTTCGTGAGTTGATCCGAATGTAACAAGGAAATCTATGATAAGCAGAGTGCACAAACTCGAGGGGTTTTTATACCTTTCAGAAGTGAGTATTATTAAGACTTATGTAAATTCTTCCAGCTGCAGATATAAATGGCGCCGAACACAAGAAGTGAGAGTGGAGTCACTTTCAGATCGAAGTAATTAGAGAAGTAAAGATACATTTTGCTAAAAGGTAACCCAAAGAGATGTAGCGGGGAGCTCACATAAATGGCGATCGGCAAAATCCAATATCGATCATAGTGATCTCAATCGGGCATAATAGGATGTTTCGGTGTTCAGCATTTTGCAGACAAGTAATCTTCGTTCGAAATTAAACAGTTGGAATCCGATTGTGAAGGCATGAGCATTAAACCGCTGCGGAAGATGGGAAACCTAAAGCATATGTGAGGACGAAGACCAACTCACAAAGATCCAGGAACATAATTGAGCAATGCCTTCGAGAACTAATCGATAGCTGAGAGTTGCGATCGAGTTGGCAGTGCCTATATTGACATCTTCAGAGAAATTGCATTGCGAAGGTGCCACGCCTTCATCGGTCCTGGGTTATCCATAGGCAATGGTCCATGAAAGTTTCTGAATGCATTCCTCACGCTAACGAATAACGCGTGAACAGAAAATAATGCATCGATCACGAGAGATCGCACAAGGCGGTGACACTACCCAGAATGTCGAGAATGAGTCAACTCAGACTGAGGAAGCCCCACAAAGTTTAGGCGCCAACAGTAAACCGAATATGTAATCAATTGATCAAGTTACATTCCTCCTAGGTTGGTCGTGTTAAATTCTGAAGCCACTGCCTTCCGCAGGCGACAAATTATTTCCGATTCCGAGCCGTTCACTGCCTGCCGGGCTTCGCATGATCAGAGTTGGAATTACTGCAGCGACACATAACTTTAGCCGCCTTGGGAGCTGATGGATAGAGCTGGGCCAAACTTTTTCAGAAGACGGATAATGTGCATTGGAATTCAACGTTCAACTCGTACCTTGCCATCTAATAAGACAATGGGTCCTATATCCACAGTCTTCATCCAAACTTCTGCAGCATGGGGCTCTTTATCATCGCCGACCCTGCCGGTGCTCAACATTCAGCAAGGATCATGGTAGTAGGCGGACCTGCAATGCCTTAAATCGTATTAATATCATATAAACCATCGAGCAGAGTTTCTTTTACCGGTCCACGATATCATATTTGCAGGTCTTCAACTGAAAAAGCTCTCTTGATTCGCATTGTAGACTTGTGCCGAAGTTAGCCTATGTGATTTTGGCGGCGATCTGCATGAATTTAATAGGAATTCTGTTAAAGCAATCACGCTCATCGGGACTTGCATATACTTCGAAGATGGAGCGGAGCTCCTACGTCCCCAGCATCTCTATCATCCTCCTGAACCCATTAACTTGATGTGTACTTCGCGACTTTGTGGTCGTTCGTGGTTCAAGGTTTGAGATGTGGGACTTGTTTGAACCATCAGGTGATAGATGTGGATTCCACGGCAGTCGGCCGGGCAAGGGCAGGTCCGAATTTTGAATCATAGAAGTGTTCAAATGGCATAACAGAGCCATACTACTCCAATAAATACCGCAAAAACGAGGTCAGCGATAATATAATGATATTGCGAATTACAATCGAATCTTACCATCACGACCATGGCGCAGGAAATACAGTTTCGGAGTCTGCTCGACGGCATTGGATATAGATAAGTCAATTTAGAGCATAGAAAAAAGACTCACCAAGAATAGTGAGCAAAATTAAAACGAAGGCGGACGATTCCATGGATGTAACCTAAGCCTAATGGAGTGTAGTAGTCCATGCACACTGGAGCGGTCGTACTAATCACCTCTCGTGCAGATGAGTCTCGGCGGCTCGGAAGTCATTATGGGCAAGTTAATAATATGAGTGAAATACGCGGCAGTTTAGAAGGAAGTTAGCAGGCTGAAATTCCAATGAAGAGTCCAATGGATTGATCAGTGCTGCCAGTACATACTAGCGGAGAGAGGGCTGAGGGAAGTTGCGTCATGTCACATTTGTCTCTACTTATGTGACACATCACAAGCATCCCTCTGAAGCTCGACTTTGCCTCGATTACAACGGATCATACTTTTCTCTCTACTACCGTCGCATTCTGTTCCTATACTTATGCATTTGCATTTGTATTATATATGCCTTTCTAGTGGCGCTCAAGTGCCGAGTAGGGATTTATCACCCCATGTTCTTTCCGTCTAAGATGCTGCACGGAATGAAGTTGGACGAAGCAGAACTTTCATCATGGGCGGCTCACAAGCAATACCTTGAGTCCAACCAGCACATTCTTCCAGGATTATTATTACTGGTTCTTATGTGTAATCCTGCAGGCCGATTGCGAAATACACGGCAGCTGGCTATGTTGAATAATACTTCAACCATTATATTCGTATGCACGTTTTGCAATGACATTGCTGACTCGGAGACACATCGATCATTCGACCTTCATGCGCGCATTAGCAGCTGCAACTAAGGAGTTGTTGCCTGTAATTTTGACGCCATAAGGTAGGAGAACTTTATATTTGCAGTTTTCGGCGCGACGGAAGTAAAGTAAGTCATGGTGTATATCACGGTTCGCTCCCCGTTGTTGTCTTATAAAGACATTCCAGCTAATATCCTGACAACACAGATCATAAATAATAGCGATAAATATGGATTATCGACACAAGTAGACTTCACGCGACATCATAAATACACCATGTCTCCGGTCAGAACTTCCAGGGGTCTGTTCTAGTTCTTTTCGGGGGCTGCGTGGAATCGGCTGCAATATCCCTTGTGAATGTTCGCGCAGCTCCTGTGTTTGATTCCATCAGTTGCCTGGTAGATATCGGTCTACCGCAATGTCCGTGCGCAACTTCGCCAGAGCCCCCCTCGGACTTCGATGCATATTGGCCTGCCTTATTTGATGTCGATTCTGGATGGCCAAAGAACAATGGGTTGAAAGAGAACCCTACAAATGGGCTTGTGTCGAGCTTTCGCAGTGGAGAAGATATGGATGGAGAGACATGTGGTGTCCGTCGTTTTGCTGTTGTCCGAAGCGGGATTCGCAACATGGACAATGACTTGCGCGGATTGCTTGTGCTGCGTCGCCTCCTTGAAGCACTCGCCATAGCCGATCCTTTGCGGAACTCATGATTCCCAGAGGAGACACAAGTGGACGAGGACAAGTTGGCAATATCGTCAAGATCCCCTGACAGTGTCTCGTCGTCGTCGCCTGCAAAGCGTGTACGTGTCGGAAATATGGGTACGGACGAATCTTCGAATTCATCCACTTTCCGTCGCATGTAGTTGAGCTGGTCAAGCAGTATCTGTTCCAGCTCATTCGATAGTTCCTGCTCCAACCGACTCGCTTCCCGTCCAAGTCTCAACCGCTCGACCTCTCTCATTAGTTCCGCGTAGTCCCTCCTCCAATCGCTCATGATCTCCCGAATCTCCCGTTCATGATCTTCCCGCAGAGCGGCTATAGTCTGCTTTCCTTCTTCCACGTCGACGAGCAAGTCCTTGACGAATTCTTCAACCAAGCGCTCTTTTCGTACATCCAACACCATTTTCTTTGCGGCCCGGGTTACGGCTGCGACACGCGACCGCCTCATCTTTGCCGTCTCCTCCACCAATGTATTGACCTGTTTCTCCAGCTTCCAAACCCTATTGGACAGAATAATCCTGTCGCAGAACGCCCTGAATGCATTTGAACATTTCGCACTGTCCACAGACCGGGCCTTCACCCTTAGGTCTCTAATCTCTCTCTCCTGTTTCCATATCCGATTCATGAGAAGCAAGCGTTCGCAGAACGCCATGAAGGCACCATCGAGGTTGCGATTTTTAATCGCCTCAGCAGCCTCAAGCGTATAGGCTCGGGATAGACGCCCTGAACGTGCAGAAGCCATGAGCGTGTTGGACGCCTTAATGATTTCCGTATGGATGGCGATTGTCGGCCGAGCCGGAATGATAAGGGATAGTTGTCTCGATTGACCTTTCTCGACTGCTAGACGTCTCTCCAGATATTGGAAATCTAAGAAAACTTGGTTTGCGCGGGCGGCCAGTGTCTTTAGCGGGTCACGGTGCTCGGGAATACAGGCGGTATGATGGATAGCGGAAGGGCCTGGTCGGACGCTCCGATGGGATATTCGAACTGCAACATCGACGGCTAGTAAGAATATGCATGTAGGGAGGAGGATTGGGAAGAAGGATATGGCTGAAGTGTCGACGATAGGTCCTTGGATCATCTGTGGCGAAATATAATGGAAGAGCGACAAGTATGGGACTGTTTTATACGCAGATAAGGCTCCGAGTGTGTCGACAGAGATTCAACGTCGTCAACAGTGAACAGCTGGATCCGCACGTTGAAGCTGCCTAAGTAGATATAGGAGACAGAAGAGCACTGCCGACCAACCGCAACCGCACGTATGCCTCATTTCTCTTCTATAATGATTATCTCATTTCTCTTCTATCGATCAGGGTGCACTCATGGTATCCTCGAGGCTTTAGATCTTCAAACATGAGACAGCCATGAGGCACAGGCATGTATTATCGACAACTTTGTTTGTCAAGCTGGTGGAAACCAAATAATGCGCAAATGGAAGGCCCTTCAGCTCAGCGGCCGCCTTCCACTGCTCAAGTTTCCGGCATCCGAGGTCGCGCTCATGCTAAGCTTCAGATTAGCCCAGGGCCCTAAGAGACTCGTAATCACCCCTGATCTACGAGAGAGACTTATTCACACAAGGATATGTCACCAGTCAAGGGCTCTATATCAGTCACCAAAGCTCGCTGAGGCTCGATTTCGAAAACCTCAAACTTTTACGCGACAATATTAGTGAATTCAAAGTAGCGAAGGGTATACGACTGTATCCCTTATAATTCATGAATTCAGGACCATCATGAAACTTACAAGTGCTGAAGAAAGATCAAAAAACAAAGTTGCGGACTTCGTAAATCACAGAGTAAATCCAAAATCCACAACAGTAGTTGTATTCCAATCCGATATCCTTTGTATACAGTTCCTATGATTTATTAATTTAGTATATATAAACGCCCACAATCTACACGCATCAGCGAAGATGAATTCGCTTATCCCCTCCAAACAGAAGGTCCAGGGCACTGCAACCATCCAATAAGCCTCATGAAGCGTGAAAGTATTCGAAATATGATTACTTACGGTGTAAGAAGTAGGGTACGGCGGGTAGATGTTGACCATGAGGCTGGGATCGTCCTGGGTAACGTATCCAGGAAAAGAAACCTTCGCTGGATTGCCATCACCGCCGTTGGTGATCTTGATCTGAGCGCACGAAACGAAGTATTCCGGTGTGCCAGTCAAGTGCAGACCAGCCTGCTCAATGCGTACGAGGTACTGCAGCGAAGTCAGATATGATCTCTCAAGCAAATGGAAGGATAATGGACGTACCTCGCCCGAAGGAGTACTCTCCGGAATGGTGGTAGTAAACGTATCCTGGTTCAGCGAGCTGAAAGAGAACGGATTGTAGGACGATGGACCCCACTCGGCGATCTAGAAATAAAAGGATGTTAAGTCAATAAAGAACCATGAAAAAACGCAATCCCGGTACCCACCTTGAACCAGTTCTGACCGGAACCATCCCAGGAGGCCGCGGTGGTAGGAGCCTTGCCAAGGTAGATGGCGACGGGACCCTGATGATACATCACCTTGCCTTCGGCCAGCTTGAATCCAATGGTGCCTCCAGCAGGAACCGAGACGGTCTCCGACGCAGCACTCGGGTCGACATTGCACCGAACGTCGGTGGTCATGAATTCATGGAACGGCTCGACACCCTGAGGCATCCTGATAGCCTTAGTGCTAGTCGCCGTATCCGTAATAAGAGTCCCGAAGATATCTGATAGGTAATGAAGTAATTATTAAAGATCAAAGGACGATAGAAGTGAAGACGTACAGTGAGCAGAAACGCTCTGGGCGAGGAGGGCGAAACCGAGGAGAGCTGCGAACTTCATGGTAACTGGGATAGTAGGGAAAGTTGGTAAAGGAGAGGAGGAGGAGTGTTGTTTCGAAGATAACACAAGCGATCCGTAGTGAAAAGACTGCTCAATCTCAGGGATCTTTTATACTTTTCAGAAGGCGAGCATTATTAAGCCGTATGCAAGTTTTTCCGGCCAGAGATGCACGGCAATGCAGAAAAGAGAAGTCGAGTCATCTGAACGGATCGAGTGATCAGCGAAGTGAATATATTTTTTGCTGAAAGGTGACCCAGAGATGTACCAAATGCTCGCACATAAATGGTCAATCGGCAAAGTTCAATGTTGATCGTGGTGATCTCGACCGGCAGAAACGCGACCACTCGGTGTGCAGGATTTGGCAGAAACTAATCTTGATTCGAAATGAGACCAACTGAAATGCCAAAATGAACGCTTGAGTGCTGTACTAGTGCATAAGAACACAAGCGTGTATGCAGGCAGAGGTTGTTCAAGCTCGCAAAGATTTAGCAACATCTTGAGCAAGGCCATCGGCAATTGATAGACATTCGAGGGCATGATCGTACTGGCAGTGTCGAGTCAAAGATCGACAAACTTCGAGGGTGCGTTGGTGAAATCGTAAAATCTTCAATCGCCCCGATTGACTCCAGTGCGCAAAATGACGTCCGAGGGACCTTTGCGAAGATATTTCATAGCCGGGAAGTGCTTGTAGACTTTGAAGTTTGAAGCGCAATTCGAAATTCGAAACCAAATAAGCTGCTGATTGCGAGTGGCCGCACAGCGAACTGAGGCTTTTGACAGGATGTCGAGTACAAGAGGTCAGCGCTTCAGCGACAAAGTTCAGGCGCCAAGAGTAAGCGCTTACATGATCAATTTAAACAAGTCATGTTAGTACTTGTAGTTGGTCATATTTAGTTCTGAAGCCGCCACTTTCCGCGGTCATCGGATTTCCGAGCTGAAGTAAGCGGTTGTCTATAGTTCTCCCTTTACATAACCGTCGGCATTCTTGCTGCAACTTTTGAAGATGAATAATCGAAGATTTTTTCTTCAGCCTGAAGTCACAGGAAAGTCGGAGCCTGGTCAAAGTTTATCAGTGCCAACGCCACAACACGAACTCACGCATCTCTCCAGCCTTGTTGAATATGATAATGAAAGCCAACGGAGACAAGAAGCTTGCTATGCGTGGCTTTTGTTTTATTTTTACTTTATCTGATAGAAATAAATCCGTAGTCTTGCTAGGGATTTTTTACTTAGGCTGGAACTTCTTGTTGTTGGCATCAGCGAGGTTCGGCATTGGCCACAGTACTAGGCGCACTCGCACATATACCAATTTTATATCATCCGAATCAACACCTTCGCATAGGATTTGGACAGGCTACCTCATGGCGGAACTGTTCAAGAAATGATAGGTATTTATACGGCACTGGCTGCTGAAGCTTCACGTGTCCAGAAGCCTTCGAGGAGGAAGCCAAGAGCAAGCAGATGTCTACTCCATTATGGAACTCAACGTCCGATTTGATGAGTTCCATCTATCCTGCTATCTACACAGTGCTTGTAAACTGACGTGCATACTAAAGAGGTTTCATTTGCGGTCTGTCGCAGCTTGCGCTTATCTGGGGACTATCTATCCATATGAAGCATCTCAGAGACCATCGACGGATAGCAATGTGCTATTAATAGAAATGACAAGAATTGTTATTGCAGGCACAAAAGGCACCCGCAAAAGTCCCACTCTGGAATTCTGAAGATAGCATAGACCCAAATTAACAACAACTTGTACAAGTCCTGACACCTCAAGACCTCACGAGGACACCTAATTTTCCTCTGTTGCTATTCATCAAAGACCCGAGAATCATGGCGGCGCAACTTGGGCGCAACTTCAAGTTGGATTCTCCGTATTATGGAGTGATATATATCAGAGATCTGTTTCACGATGCTCCTTCAAGAATGTAGAGAAATGGGATACCCGGTAAATTTCCCTTCAGCCGAATCCTGTTGGAGTGTCCGCTGATTATAAGGTCCTAGGTATCCGTTCTATTCGGCGATTCGATGCGACTCATGAAGCGCATGAAGCACACTGTTAACATGACTGATAATAAGAATCTCGCAGTAGTGACGTTCATGAATCGCAATGTTTCCACACATTTGATTACATACATGAGCGGAGCGCCCAATAGGCAGTGTAAGTGCTGAACATATGTTCTAGGTCAAGGATCTTTGGAATGGTCATACGCTGTGGTTATATAAAGGGCTACTTTACACAGAACAACTCTCATCTCACGGGTAACTCCTACAAAAATAACTGGTTTGTGTTGCTACCCACCATGCAAGTGAGAGTGGAACTAATGTTTGACTTTGTATTATGCAGTAATGGTGACTCAGACTCCTCCGACCACAGCTCCCGCTCCTCCCTCTCCCGCTCCCCTTGATCTCACAAATATCCAAGGAGACATTTTGTAAGCAAGGCGATCTCGTTAAGATACATATGTTTGTTCAATAGTTACTTCGACTCGCCAGGAGCGGCCTTCCAAAGAAGACCCAATATTATGTCTTTTTCCAGATCACAGATGCTAAGAAGTTCAGGGAAGATCTCGGCCGGTTCGTTCCTCTCGTGAAGACCGTCGCTCAAGTCCTGAAGGACCGCAACGTCATCAACGAACATAAGAAGAAAGGCCACAAAGGCTTAATTCCCCTAGTCGGTGTCAATATCGCATTTTCCCACTTGGGTTTTGTGAAGGTGATTTTCTTAGCAGTCAAACGTTCCACAGTAGCTGAATAGTACCGCCCTACTCGTAGATGGGCGTTGACGATTCTTCGTTGGCTACTACCAGCTTAGCACCTGGAACTCAAGACCCCTTCATTAGCGGGCAGAAGATAGATGCCACAACGAACCTAGGAGACGCAAAGAACCAGAGCCTAACCCCTGACTGGGAACCTGCATTCCTGCAAGACTTGCACGGTTTGATAATCGTATCAGGAGAAAGCCACGAAAGCATTCAGAAGAAGAAAGCTGAAGTCGAGCACATTTTCGGCCTTCACACATCGCATGCGTCGATCCACGAAGTGACTTGCATCAGGGGCGACGTCCGGCCTGGAGATGAAGCCGGACATGAGCAGTTAGTTACATCTTATTTTTCATTTCTAACATCGAAAACTCATGATTTAATTTCAAGCTTCGGCTTCCTGGATGGAATATCTAACCCGTCTATCATCGAGTTCGATGCGAAGGATGCTAATCCTGGTCCCAAACCGGTTAACGCAGGAGTAATCCTGACCGGTCATCAAGGCGACTCTGATAGTGGGAAGAGGGCTCCTTGGGCAGTCGACGGGAGCTTTCTAGCTTTCCGTTACCTCTTCCAGAAGGTACCCGAGTTCAACGATTTTTTGAAGAAGAACCCGATCACTTCTGTGGCTGGACTATCACCAGATGAGGGCAGCGAGCTTCTGGGCGCCAGGATGGTCGGGCGCTGGAGGACCGGTCAGTGTTTCTATTTCCCCCATCAGCATTCGGAAATTACTCACCGCAATGCATTTATACAGGCGCTCCCATTGATATCACTCCTTTCAAGGATGACCCGGCACTTGCAGCTGATCCGAAGAGGTGGGTTTTTTATTCGTCTTACAAGTGCTCTGTGGCTGATTATCATCAGAAACAACGATTTCCACTTTACGGGCGAGATCAACTCAGATTTCAAGTGCCCCTTCGCTGCGCATATACGCAAGACCATGCCTCGCGACGATCTGGAGTCCAAAGGCATCGATATTAGCTCCAGGAGAATTATGCGCCGTGGTATCCAGTTCGGCCCCGAAGTAACCCAGAGGGAGAAGGAAGATGCAAAGACTCATCATGGACGTGGACTCCTCTTCGCGTGCTATCAAAGCAGCATCACGAATGGGTTCCAGTTCATCCAGAAATGTAAGATCACTGTGGCCTGTCGTTCAGAAGCCTTGGGCTAACCCGTCTTTCAACTATAGCTTGGGTTAACACTGCCAACTTCCCACCTTTTGAGACGCAGCCGGAAATTCCTGGGTACGTTTGGTGCCATGATTAATGGATAACGACGATTTTAACCCGCTTCGTTTTGTTTTTTATCCACAGATTGGATCCTCTCATCGGACAAGGCGACCGAAAGATGTCTGGGACTGACCCCAACAACCCACAGAAGGAGTTGGCGATGCCGGAGTTTATTGATCCTCGTGGAGGAGAATACTTCTTCTCGCCATCCTTGAAGGGTTTGAAGGAAACTCTGGCGACCGTCGCTTGACAAGGGGGCCGGTATTACGCAAAGGAATATCGAGATTTGCTTCGCCTACAAGTGTAATATTAAGTTTTGAATGACTCCCCTTGTAATTTTACGGTTGCTTTTGTAACTTGGACTCACTGGACAATGGATTGGATCTTCACATATTACAGCCTCGTCCGAGGAATCCGTAACAATTCAATTTCACATTTGCAAGGTGCAATTACGGCATCTGAATACGAATGACACGACCACGCTTCGCGGAGAATCTACAAACACATTGTGAGCTCTTCTTTGGGAGCGCTGATAACGATTCGATTGTAGGTGAACTTACTCTAAACGGGCATTGGTTTCTCTAGGTCCAGGGAGCTCGATATGATACAGTAAAGACCAGTCTTCCCATCAGCTCAACGACTGTAGAGAGAGAACGTGGCGAGACTATGGTGCATCGGTGGTCGCTGAGAGTCCGCACACGAGGTTTGGTAGAATGACTGTCGATGGCAGGCTAACATCTGTTCATTTTCAAGGTCATCAGCGGAGAGGTTGTACGAACGGTCCGTCTTGACTTCATAGCAAGTAGTGGCAGCGGTACATGTGTGCTGGCTGATGATGATTCAGAGGAAGACTCCTCCCGATTAGATACAGCGACCTCAGGCTTATTATACATCTATAGGCATCAGCAGATGATATTTCGCAATGTCCAACTGAACTTGTGCGCTGTCTATTCGACAGAAATGCTAGTTACCGCAGTGCGTGCCGTATAATAGAGATGTATTTTCACGTCTGGGAGCTCCGCGCGCCAGACGATGTAACAACTAGTGCTGAATCCGCAACTGCTCCATCCCATCGGTCGAAATATAGGCTTGATTGCGATTAAATATATGTGATAATTTTATTCGGCATGTAGAGCATCAACCAATTTCATGTTCTGCAAGGAGCTATGGAGAAATATCGATTAGCAGAAGGCAGACGAGCGTAATCAGTAATCGGTGGATCGTACCATGTTCGGGATTCCATTAGAGATTGGATAGTTGTGCTTGCAATTCGGGCAGACCATGACGCCTTCCTCGACATGGATCTAGCAAATGGTAAAAATAAGGTTGGACATCGAGGGGGTATAATAACATACTTCGAGAAGAACGTGATGAAGATTTTTCAAGAAATCATCATCGAGCATCTCTGGTTGCTCAAGAGGCAAAGATGTATCCCCTAGCTATACAGTATTGTAAGAACGACATGAACAGCGTAGGAGCCCAGCGAACTAACCTGCCTGGCAGTATCGACCAACGCCTTCCATTCGATTTTGGGCATGAATCCTTTAAGGAAGTCAGGGTTGAATTCCGCCTCGCGCAGTTCGAGCTGGACATCCTTGAACTCCAGAGGGAAGTTATTAGTGTTGCAGTCCTTTACATGGCATGCCAGAAGGTTGTGAGTGATGAGGCGGACCATGGACGCGTCGATGTAAGGGGTTGAGCAGGAAGTGATCAGCCTGAGCGCCAAACAGTAGCAGCCGAATTTTGATAACCTGATTGAGACATCCTCCTCGCCGCTCCTCACGACGACCAGCCATGAGACCTCCATCACCATCAATACCGGAGAAAGAGTTTCTTTTCTCTGCTCTAAAGCAGTCCTTGAGGCTCGATGGCCGTTCAGCACTCGAATTGCGCACACCAATACTGACATTTGGACCTGAGTTGGGCTGGGTGGAATGTGCTCTTGGTAAAACACGGTACGGGTCCTTTCCGTATCTTTTCTGATATGTAACTAAATTCTAAATTCAGCGTACTCGCTCAGATTGACGCGAAGATGGTGAAACCACCACCTGAGCGACCGTTCGAGGGCACGATTACGATACATTCAGAGATTTCCCCTATGGCATCCAGCGAATACGAAACTGGTCGGTAGGTATGTGTCCGAAAATCTGCTAAAGGGCGTATTTTGAACTTTTGTTAGCCCTTCAGATGAAGAGGTGACGATTACCCGTATGCTGGATAAAGTTCTAAAACGAAGCGACGCGGTCGACAAGGAGTCTCTATGCATCCTAGCTGGTCAACGGGTACGTTTTCATTATGTTTCTCTCTGCATACGTGCTAACTTTTCCATTCTGCATTTAGGTGTGGCACCTACGATTGACGCTGCACTTCTTGGCGGATGTAGGCAATATGCTCGATTGCGCATGCTTGGCGGGAATAGTTGCCCTACGCCATTTCCGAAGACCAGAAGTGGAGGTAATTGGCGACGAAGTCATAGTGGTGAGTATTTCGTGAATAAGATGCGTTGATGATGCCTAATTCATCCGTTCCCCTTAGCATCTTCCTTCAGAACGTGCTCCAGTTCCGCTGGCAATCCACCATACTCCTTTCTGCTTCACTTTCGCCTTCTATCCTGACCCTGAAACACCGCCTATTCTCGATCCAACCCAGCTAGAGCAGCGTCTTAGTGCTGGTCTTCTATCAATTGCGCTGAACGCTCAAAAAGAGCTATGTGTGCTGCAGAAGTTGGGGGGAGTCCCGCTTGCTACCGACGAGGTTTTGAAACTGGTGGAAGTGGCTGTTACTAGAGCGAAGGAGCTGCACGCGCTGGTAGAGACTAGATTACAAGAGGACTGGTTGGGACGGAAGGTTGAAATTCGATAGATGTTCTCAAAATTCTTGCACGAGCTGATGGTAAACGTTACTTGCTTTCTCTTGTGCTCTATTCGAGAGATCCGTGTAGTATAGTGATGATATAATTAAAGCAGGTTGTGAGAGACAGGAATATGTAACAGTATAATGAGGTTGTGGGCTACAGAATTACTTACTACGCGTGGGTATGTGGTCATGGATGGTATGTTAACTATATAGAATGAATGCGTATGTAGTTATGCGATGCTAACGATTTAATGTCCATAATGAAGAAACGTAACTATAATGCGGAGCGGAGTCTGTGATCTAACTTGCGTTACTCTGTACAATATGAGCGGCAGGTATGCGGGGCAAGAAGAACACTGGCAAGCTGAAAAGTTTCGTCAGCACTGTGGATTGCACAGAAAATAAATGAAACTCTTACATTTTAGTACTAATCAATGCGCCGTCTTTTAGTGGATCGCTTGGCATCCTCTACACCGGCTTCCAGTCGGCGCAATATATGGCACTTTCCCTCGGAGAGATGTCTTTGGGTAGCGTCGTCCCTCGTAAATGACTTCGAACAGAGGCCACACTTCCACGCAGCAGCCTGTGGTCTCCGGATTACGCTTGCACAGTGTCTCGCTGCGCCCAAGCGATCAGCATATATCTTTCGACATGTTGTCTTGGGACATGATGTTCCAAACGGACAGGGAAACGTTTTTTGCTC
>JASFDE010000204.1:0-25863 GCA_036937135.1 Nidula niveotomentosa | reverse complement strand
TCAATAATTAGTATTTAAGTTGAAGTACTCTCAGTAGTGTACTTCAGTTTGTAAATTGCATATACGATTCCCTCTACACTTATTTGCCCTCTATTCTCAATTTGCCTCCGGCATTGCAACGAAGGAACCTCCTGAGTTGCACTCTTGTCATCTTGTCCTTCTCTAACTCTTTCATCTAAATTCAGGAAGTAGGATCGTGGAAGGTGCAGCTTCTTATAATCTGAAGCCAAGTCCTGGTCTCCGTAGGGTTACATCCTTACACCTCCAACTCATTCAGGCACCCTCCGAGTTACGCCTCGTACTCTGTCTTTGTTCCATCTTCAGGACTCGCGAATCACGTGACCTCCGGGACGCCTCCGGTTTGGTTTGTGACAGAAGACAAGTGGACTGTCACTCATTGATGATGAAGATTTTGCACAGGAAATCCATGCTCACCTACAATCTCTTCCACCAAATGATGTTTGTGCAGAGGCAGTTGTAAACAACATTAATACACCAGAAATACTGGCCAGACTGAAATGAAAAAAGACAATCTCATTACCAACAGCAAAACAATGGATGAAGAAAATGGGTTACCACTGGGGATATGATCCCAAAGAGCAATATATTGGTGGCCATGAGAGAGAGGATGTCATCAGTTATCAGAACATGGTCTTCCTTCCAAAGATGGCATACTAGCAGATTTTGCTGTTTCATCAGTGTTATTTCAACACAAACAAGTTCATGTCCTTACTGGCGGGGCATATAATACTTTGCCATTACCACAACATCTTCTTCGACTTCATTCTATTTGATCCCTTGTCACCCAAGTCCTCATCTGAGGCACCGTTGTCCTCATCGCAAGGCAGAAAGTCTCTTCAGAGCATTGGAAGTTGCCGGCCTGGCGCATGCAAGTCACCAGTTCGGTGCACAGAAGTTTCTATTTTTAGGCGCATGCAAGTTGCTTGTCACAGTGCACAGAAGTTGGCAGGTCACCGCAATGAAGTTGTCCCTGGATGCAATGCAGTAACACAATGGTACTCACATTCGGAAGCTGCCATCTCCAGTGCAAATTTGGTTTAAGCCACCATTTGGTGCAGTCTCAGAAGCCACCAGATGTTTGGCGCAGCTGTTTTCAAGTTGCTTGCGGAGCAAGCACATGCAGGAAAATTTGACATTGAAGGATTTGTGATTATAGGGGTGTGATTTTATTTTTGGATTTTATTTTTGGTTGAGCATCTTTGCTGGTGGGGGTGTGTTGGAAATATGAGCTTGACACCCGCACTAGCAGAAGTCTGATTGACATCGGACCGTTACAGTTAGTATTAGTATGTGAACGGACGCATTATATTTCATTAGTATTCTGTATTCTGTATACAATGGCTACGTATTTTACATATAAGCTTGCATATTTTACTTGTGCTTCTTTACTCGTTTTTCACCTAAATAGCAGATTTCGCCCTTTCATCGGTGTTATTTCAACACGGCCGTATCCATGTTGAAAAGACCATAGGAAGTATTGGAAATACCAGAAAAGCGTAATAACTCGGAGGTAAACGCGTAGCGTATACGATACAAAACTACAGTCCTCAAGTACATAAGTAAATAAATTCTCGAGCCAAAGACTACATAATAATGCTATCGAAATAGAAGCATGTGAATTAACTAACCCTAAAGTCTGCATAATGGTGGCTAAATAATGATGTGAGATGCATAATACAAAATATAAAAGGCATAGGTGGGAATGTAATCGTTTGTACAAACCGATATTCCAACGATCCACCGTATGTGTACGGTGAATTACGGCATACATCCGTACCGTAGACCGTACAGTAAAGTATGACTTCAATCGGCAAACTGTACGGATACGATGACCGTATTCACGGTCACAGATTGCAGTCCTAAAGCTATACTGGGACTCTTTAATTTCTATCTTCCTTCAGTATTCGCTTCTTGTTATAGAAATTGGTATTTGTTTTCTTTAGATATATACCTGAATGCTCATAGTTATAGAGGAGTTGGTAGAGAGGATCGCATTGCGTCTGAGAATTGATGGTATTTAAACACACAACAAAAGACTGTTTTGACACTAAATCTCCTAATACTGCCATAACTCTCGGATTTCTTCAAAAAAATTTTACATTCATATTAAAGGCTAATTTATTTAATTACTCACCAAATTTCAGAATGAGAGAGTGAGCATATGCGGAGAAAAGTGCAGCCCTCAAACTCGTGATAGCTCTTCAAACTCCTAAACAGGTATAGTATTTCCCATTATGCATAACAAATAGGCTTTCCCCGGCGTTATATATTATGAGCAAGTGTACTGTAATTTCATACCCGAGCCTGCGTTCATTGTTTTCCATCTATAATCTTCTTGGTACAGAGCCCCCACGACGATGTCCGAAATCAACAACGAAGTAAATATGTACTACATATTTGAATACATTCAGACAACATCTACATCTACATGAACTATTGATTCCGTGGCACATCTATATCGAACTTCTAATTGCGTGTTTTAATTAATATGTTAAAAAAGAGGACTGAGTCACTAATAAAAATATCGACATCACGCAGCCGCGATACCCGCATCCACGACCCCAAGCCCCAACTCACCCCTCTTAGCATTAATATACATCCCGTCAATATTCTCTGCCGCCAAATTTATGGGGCCATGATACATCGCCGAGATTAGTTTCCTTGCATTAGCCTTACGCAACACATGCAGCGCCTCCTCGTCGTCCGTACCCACCGCCTTCTGGATCTCCTCCTCCAAGAGCACTTTCCCATTGGGGGAGAGGAGCTCATCCGACAAGCGCGCTTTAACGGAGTTGTACATCTCCGGATCAACAGGCGTGGCGATAGCGTGAGTGACGAAATCCATTGTCTTCTCGAGTTCCACTTGGCTGAGCTTCTTGTCGACATCGGCGGTGCCTTGGATAACTGCGCACCAAACATAAAGCTGAGCACCACATATCATAAGGAAGTGTTGCCTTACCAGGACGAATGAGATCGAACGCGCGATCAAAGTTATCCTCATTAACGTCACTGAGGATAGGCATATTCTGTGCGCGCATTTGCTTGTACGCACCCACTACGACCAGCAAAAACCTTGACGCATATTATTATCAATCACATATTGCACGATATTTATAAATTTGGGTATACCTGGTGTACGATGAGCCGACTTGCGAGTTATGGAATTTTGTAGCTTCTTGTTCACTGCACTGGCCACGAATGGAGGCACATATAGACGCAGCTGCTGATAAACCACCTGTAAACGCCAAGTGCACCCTACAGCGAGCCAACATTTAATCTACTAAATCTGGATCAAAAAATTCTAGCTTACCCAGAACTGAAGAAAGGGTCAATAAAAGCTAATATACAAGGTCAAAGGGATACTTCGAAGATGTAAAGGCATGCAAGCTTACCTGCCGCATCGCCCACTATCCTGTAATGATCTCCAGAATAATTTTTCGCCGAATAACTGAAATCGCTGGCGGACTGTACTGTAGGTATCGTATCATGGGTCTCGCGAAGAGTAGCTTCTTGTAGAAGCTTCTTCAGGCCTGGAACATACTCAAACTGGTCTAAGTAGTGTTGCTTGAGGGAGTACTGTTTATCCTGCTTCCGACCCGCGGCCTTCTTTTCGTTGCTAATGGAAATATCCATAACGATGCCGATAGATACGGTGCCATTATGCAGCGGGATAAACCAGCCCCAGCCGCTTTGATCTAGTGGACACCTTGGTTAAGTCGCATTTCCGACAATCAAAAGTGCCAAGCTTACCTGTTAGCGCTTCGAACCATGGCGCGTTCTGTCGCGACGTTCCAGGCATATATACTCCCGCTCCCGTCCAGTATCCCCAGCACGCTATATTCTTTAAGCTCGAATTCATCTCCCTGTTTCTCAGATATTTGGTCGACATGATACCATTACGGCCAGATGCGTCAACGAGATAGTCAAATGCGATCCGCTGGACAATGCCTGATTTGGATTTACATGACGCGTGTGTTGGCCTTCCAGAATCGTCGAACTCGATCTCGGTGACGGATTGACCTTCGAAGACCTTAGCTCCGGACTCTGCAGCGTGTCGCAGGAGGATCTCATCCAGCTCTGAGCGAATCTACACGAATCGATTAGTGGTGAGCTTATGAAACAGAGCCGCAAACTCACGACGTTCCAGGATCCGTGCTCAGAACCACTGGCGACGAAATCCGTATCTAAAAGAGCATATAAGAGAAGAAACCTTATACATAGTGGGAGGAAAACTTACAGCCCTCACGCTTGAATTGATTGAACTTCATAGCGGCGCCGGGCTAATTTTAATCGACTAAGTACAGAGGTGCAACTCCCAGTAATCAACCCAATACCTTGACCATAAACTTGTGGTTGATAACTTTCTCCTCGGCATCTACAAACCTGAGGAAATGTCGAATGGAAGGCAGCATGCTCTCTCCGATGTGATAACTAAAAAACTTCGTTAAACCATACATATTTCTTGAGATGATACATAGATGTGACTGACCGAGGAAAGACGGCGGCCTCCAGAAGAACTACATCTATTCCTTCTCGAGCGAGCACTGCGGCGGCATAACTACCAGCAGGGCCTCCCCCGATGACAAGTGTCTGAGTAAGCTCCGGCTGTATAGAAAAATATCAAGACGCTAATCATATGGCATATGCCTGTAGTCGCTCACAATAGTTGTGGTGTTCATGGATGAATTGGGGCAGTTTGATGATGCAAATAGGGCTTCGCTTTCATATGGAGACGAGCTGACCATTTTCTCATCATGTCTGACACGTCCCGCAGTTCCACTCCTCCGTTCCGCAAGTGTAAGGAGATGAAAAGTAAATCTTTTTGAAATGATCAGGGAATGATGAGAATCAGATTTGCTTGCGAGATGGAGATATGATTTTGATCAGACTAGGTTTCATTACCCGGTATGCAGATCCGTTGCCAGCGGGATCTATATGTCAGAGCAACTATCTACACCACAAGAGCACTAAAGTCTGGATCACATATAGCTGGCGACAAGTCTACATAATAAATAAAAATGGTGTTGAGTGTAAATTCGTCACAGCGCCATCAGAAATGTACTCTGGGTTTACGAATTTGAAGTCGCTGTGGTGATCGAAATGAAACGGCACTTATCACCACTCCGCATTCATAAGTCAGTCGAGTATTAGTACCGCATTCTGATGAAGAAATCTGTCATGGTCCCCTTGCGATTCCATGCGATGTCGTGGATATCACGATTCCGAGACTTACAGGTAAAATAGGTGTTGCTGTTGTTTCACCTCTATCAGTAATGAAGCGCGACTCCTCCGCAGACTAAGTTTGAATCCTGGGAGGTTTGAAGCATAGGGATGATGGCTACGAGGCGTAGATTTAAGATTATCCTGTACTCAAGCGAATTTCATATTCTGCAAGAGGTTGGGCGGGAGGCAAAGTGTCCGTCGTCCGTGTGTACATAAGGCGGAAGTAATCGGATAATTAACTGTCCTGATTCTTGGAATACTTATTTCATATTTCTGTTACAATGCTTCTGTGATGAAATCATCAGGATCGTCCAGATAGAAAGGTGTTGGCTATGATCTGAAAATAATAATGCATAATGTAGCTTCGTCACGGGGTAGTCTTTCCTTGAATCCCTACGGATGGACCAATATATGGTGGCTATTTCGTGATTAAATCACTGCTAAGTCATCATCCGACAAGTCTCTAACGCGGATCAAGGAGACGTAGCCAATAATACATTATTTATTGGCATATTTTCTCTTCAAAATATGAATTTCTGGTGACGTGGCAAGTAAAATGTCAGAATACAGGTTTACGCTAAGTGGACCATGTTCCTCTCCTAATCCAAGAGGATTTCGCAAATTTTCTAAATTTGAGTTCTCAAATCACATGCTTGGTATATGCGTTCTGCACTGTACCATCATCTTAACGAATCCTGTGAGCATAAAAGAGACGCTGGTGAGACTGGATCTGAATAGATTTTCAAGCACGCAACGAGTATGACACGAAACTTAATTAACGCCTAACTTGACTCCTTAGCTGCCCCTTGCGATGCTTATTCCTGGAAAGCTCCATGTAAATAGGGAACATATATTATCCTGCAGGCTCAAGAAACTGGAGCTAACTGCTAAAGCCAGCCTATCTCATCTTTCAGCAAATTCACCTGAAATTTGAATAACGGAAGATAAGGCGAACTAACTTTGACGGGCGTTTGAATCTATCCCTTCAGCAGCGATGTTGCTACAGCGAATTAGTTAAGTAATATCAAACAGACATCTCCAGAAAGGATTTTTTCGTCGTTCACGTCTTCCATATAAACACCAAGTATCAATTTAAAACTTGCGCCCATTCTTGTACTTCTCTGCGGAGACTGCACAAGTGTATCGAATAGTGGAAAACAAGACGCGCCGGTTCCGTGGAAAGGCAACCCTGCAAGTATCCTCGCTGCCTATCCAACGGCGCTCTGGCTGGGCTCCAGCAAATCCGGTCTCATAAGTCATATGGGTATGGAAACATATTGTGCGAACGCAGATCCAGGAATTTGATGTACTTGAACAACCTTCCAGCCAGAATCGGCTGCAATTTGGACGAAATGGCCTAAAGTTCTGGCCTGTGAGTTGCACAAGACGTACATCTGAAGGAACTAAGTTTCAATACTGTGCGCTTAACGACCATGGGCGAGACTCCAACCTGCATGTCCATCCAATAACGTATATTGTTCACGATTCCGAGGGTTGGCAAAAGGGGTTCGGGGACGGGACTAACAGCAGCACCCGGAATTTCATCCGTAATTTTCGCGGCGCAGTTATATGGAATTATGACATCAATGCAGATTAGTTTTGTTTCAGGCGTCGACGAGTCCCTTAGATGCCTAAGGATATGATTCACAATTGGATCTGCCCAGTCATGAGTGATGAATCGTAAAAGAAATGCATCCACGTTTCGAATAGGCTGCGGTTCGAAGAAGTCGTGTACTGCGAGAAATAAGGACCGATAAAATGCAGAACGAAAGGGAAAAAATAGCGTATATTTTACCTTGAAGGCTAGCTCTTCCGTTACATATTGCTTCAGGATATTCTCTTGTCCAGTACTTCGTAAACATTATGAGCACAGCTCTTTAAAACAATATAATGATTACCTCTACCTTTTTGGCGCTTTCTATAACCTTCGCTCTGTCTTGCACAATGATATTGAGATCTGGGATGGCTTTTGCGATTATAAGAGATGAGGATCCCATCCCTCCACCCACATCTACCAAAGTACCGCCTTTGGGGAGAGATTTCCAATCGAAACCTACCAGAAAATTAATCAATGTGAGATTTAAAGTGCGTCGGATCAAACCAACCTGTGAGAATTGCATCATGTGGCTCTAGTTTAGTGGTGCCGGCGATTGCAAGGAAAAATCGCCTTTGGCGGTCCTCATTCTCCTCCTCGTCAAACCACGTAAATAAGTCTTTATCATTACCAAAGGCAAGATTCCTTGGCGCTTCATTGGGTTGTGTCGAATTGCGTAAATCTGAACCTGTAAACGCCTCTGGCATATACGCAGACGATTTCATGCCTAAATCAGTGCTACGGAGAAATATTATTTACACAAGACTTAAACATAGCATTCGAGAACACTTACCAGTTGAGAACATATGCGGAAATTCCAGAAGCGCCTATGAGTTTTTCTTTAGGCCTGGACCGAGATTCAAAATCCGAGATAGTGAACTATTACATATTTAGATGACGAACCGATCTAGCAACTCCTGTGTTGACTTCCCAGAATCGAGGACTGACGCTAGCCTATTTGTAGAGAACACGTCTGGAGAAAGCTCATTGAACATGTAGTGATTGGACAGGAGACGCAAGATGCGAGCTAGAAGGATGAAGTAAGCATTTCGTACATGAATATTGGCTTAATGTTATTACTCATTTTGAGAGGATCGGTATTGGTCCTTGCGGCAATTTCATTTGCATGCATACCCTGAAGATCGAGTTCCATTAGAGGATAAGACGTTTAGATGTAAGAAATATACTTACATTTGGACCGGCTTCCTTGAGTATCTCAACTGTATCGGTTTCTAAAATTGCTCTGGTGCAAGAACCGAGATGAAACTATTATCATCAGTAGAAGATCTACTTTTCAGAAGATAAATCATTACCGAAAGGGCATAGTCAATAACGCTTTGTGAAGGCTGTCTCACAGTTGCAATCAACTGCGATGCAGCGGCGATGATGTGTGAGGTGGCCGAAGTAACTTCTGGATGACGCAACAATATTTCCACACTACTTGTTGCATCGTATGGTTCTTTGAGTGAAGGAAAGGTTGCCGAGGCACTTGCAAGATGCGCGTCAATTTTGTCAATGGAAGCGACAATGATATCTCGGAGAAGATGAAGTGTAGACTGTGAAGGCATGCTGGTCGAGAAATAGGGATGAACGCGTGGTCAGTAGGTTCGATTAAAAGTATTTATTCTCCATCTTGATACCTATGATTGTAACTGGTAGCTTGATGTTGCGATGAGCGGCTGATGTGATGATAGATCCTGAGGGTCGTGATGATGGGTCTGCACACGGATTCTGCTTCGTGCGTGCAAGGCAACCGGTTTAAATGCACCACACAGCCACCTCTTTGGCTCAAAAGCTTGACCGCAGATGACCGGTGACCCGTGGCATATTTAAAATTCCCGTTTTTCCCGATGACGCCCCAGCATCTCTGTTTAGCATGTTCTTCCGAGCGTTAAGCAGCTACGTACAGTGGTGCTTTAAGTCTGGATACGTTGCAACCCTTACCTGAGTTTAATTATCAATCCTTCGTCCCTGATTTCCGGAACGGCATCCTAAGTGGATATACATACAGTATCGGACAACCAAGGTCGACAAGTACGGTAGCGGTCCGGGTGTAAGGTATATATCTCTGCCAAGCCATTGCTCTGCGTCTTCAGTCCATCCTCTGGGCTTCATACGCGGAATCCCCAATTCCCTAATCGTACAGGCACGAGACAAGTCGATACGGCGCTCTCTCTGGTAATGAGCGTATACATGACTATAGATTTACGCGCTCGTTAAAAGAATGAAGTTCAGATCAACGGTGGCCTACATCATACATAAATGATACTTGTCATCAATGTTCAACTATAATCGGGGTATCCGATCCTATTGTTTTGTTTCAACTATGGAAATTGCGCGAAAATGATTACCAATTGCAGGAATTGGCTACTAACTCTTTTACTTCAAAAAGATGAGGATAATGTATACTACTCGAGTACGGGACGAAACAATAATGCAAGCCATACGAATAGGTATATTAATAAGTCTGATCTCTCAATCTGTGTCCTGTAAACATACATAAGTACGAATCAAAGGCTCTCTCCGTAACATCCCTCAACTTATGAATAAGACGAACAGCGTCTCTTTCAATAATAAATAAAATTATAATATATATGAAACGGAGAACTATCTTGGATTAGCTGATTCTTGACTATATACTTCGTCAATTTCATATTGATAATCTCGCCAAACTATGAATCGCCGCGGTGCTTCTTTCGGCGAGTACATGAATGGTCGGTCAGAGCAAGTCACAATAATCATCTAAACACTGATGAGTATAGTACAGAAGCCATGTTTAATAACTTACATTCCGCGATATGACTGCATGTGCAGGAAGTGTGTGATTTATCTTTTGAATAGCCGGCCTGTTCAAAACGATTCAGAAGGGCCGTACACTTATGCAGTGCGCATGAACTCACCATAATTCGCTCAAGAAATCTTCCTTGTACGCCTCAGACATATTCAAATTAGGGGGTTGCTTAGGTTCGACAATTACTCCCAGAGAAAACCTAGTATGCCCGAACACAACCGCTGATGAAACACATGAATTTTCAGCGATTGCTGCCTCTATAAATGAAGAGTTTCAATTTCAGCTCGACATTCCAATTTGTGGTAAAAGACCAGACACCAACCTATTGGAATAGGATTAATCTAAGAACCGTATTAGCGTTAAATACAGATGCTATTATGAACATTTAGAATGTACCATTTCCCCTGTTGCAAGCATAACTTGATCGCTGATCCTTCCACAAATGCGGAATGTGTCACGTTTTGTAGGATGGGGGATGAAAAGATCTCCAAGGTTGTAGGCAGGGCGACCTTTGAATATTGTATTGCACACCGGCAATGCTTTTTCTGCTGTTGACTGAGAAACGATTGAGGAGGTAGTAGAATAAGGGTTACAAATTGATAGCATATAGCAAGCAACTCAGAACTTACTGAGACAACTATCTCGTATAGTCCATCTACTCGAGCAATAAAATTTATCTCGGGGCGAGGAGCGACAGTCCAGTACTCCCAATATTCTCCTTGACGTTCTGGAAAACATTTAATAACATATAATACGGAATATTATACCCTAAGCACCCACCATGGAGAAAGGAGAGGCATCCAGTTTCGGTTCTGGTTTTGGTTAAGGTGAATCGTAGCAAGAAATGATGGAATGGAAAGTACGTACGATCCAAATGCCGTGCTAACATTAACACCTTGCTTGACGAGCATATCTCCCACGAATCTGCTTAGAAATCTTCCTCCCGTAATCTTCAAAACTGTTAATACTTTTAGTCAGGAACTTCTAGAATATCCTTACGACGGTAGAGCCTCGGAGCCTAGAAACCTTCATTGGATCTGTAGACCAAGTCTAAACGACGTCTGCATCATTGCTCCAAAAATGTAGGATCAGCTGCAATACATACCTCCACTACACGAGGAGATAAAAAGATAAATTCAGGATTCAAAAGATCAAAATTGCGAAAGATAGTGCTCGATTCTATGGGGAAATTTGAGGACGGATCCTGTGGATCCAGTATCCCCATAATATAACCGGTCCTGGGCTGTATACAATCTTAGATCATTGTCAGCTATGCGCAATTTTTGGGCACTCACCATCCAAAACATAAAGCACAATCCTGCCGAATGAAACAGCTCTAATGCGGGGAAGCCGAATATTTTGCTCGTTAAGTTTTCGGTAGCATAATCTGCAATCCAGGTTAATTTCGCTGACATGAGCGCGATATTGGCACCTTACCGATAACTTCACAGCATTGCAAAACAAACTCGGATGACCATGATATTGTCTTGGGAAACAGTGAACTCGAGCCTAAAATGCAAACATTTGTATCTCGAACCTAGTGATTGAAACCTGTACGAAAAACATACTGGAGGAATGAATGATAAGTGCCGTTTCTTCAACCTCCCGATTATGTCTGGGAAGTGGCTCATATACCCCGCTGCATTTATAGAGGGACGGATATCCCGGAACATCATAAATAAAAGGAAGGTAGTCGCTGTTTTCTTGGAGATCGCTAAGAGCAAGATTTGCCAGGGATCTTGTATCCTCGGTTACGAGGACGTAGTGTGGCTTCGCCGTCTTGAGAACATGGGCGACGACGCTAGGAGAAAACCTAGGCGAAATCGGGAATGCAGTTATCCCAGCACGGAGAAGTCCCTGCAGGGAGTCAATAAGGATATAGGACAATACAATACAAGGCACTTACAGCAAGGACAGTGGCGTAAGTCAAAGTATCTATGTAATATCTCTCTGTCATCGAGCAAGAAAACCGCAACTATGTAACCCGCACCTGTCTTCGCAAGCAATGCAACCATAGGTGTGCCATGCTGAGAAGGATCGAAGCCTATAGCATCTGATATGATGCGACCCGCCTGATGAATAGCTGGAACGACCTCGCCGTATGTATAATATCTAAAACCACCGTTACTAGATGGATGTACGAAGGCTGGATGATCCGGATTCTCCTCAAGATGGAAGTCGAATGTATACTCCAAGCTCAAGTTTTTTGGAGGAGGTGTGAATACAGAGAAGGAGGCGGAAGTTGGCACAGGCATAGCTGAAAGAACAAACAGACTATTAGCATCAGGCATTTACTGCGCTGCCACGCATATATAGCATGCTTGAACCGAATTTGATGGCTATAGGTCTATCGCGCATCTCATAGCTACACGTTATGCACTTGCAAGATTCATGGATCTCTGGATTTTTGGAGGGGTAGAATCTGTGTTGGGAATCGTGTTTGATAAAGCGGATCGGAGTCTCCGCGTCCCTCATCGAGTAAGCGCGGTAACTCCGGATCAAAGATTTCTACACGCCGCGAATAGCACTAGTATGGATAACCGCGCTGACTCTTAGCTTATGACAGGTATCCAAATCTAAAATCTGTGAGCGCACATGATCCACTGGCTAATGACTGAACCAGAATCGTCACGATCGAAATATTTGCATGACATTGTTACTTCCTTATATTTTAGGAAATACTGAGAGGAGCTTAAAGGCCATTCACGGCATTCAATTCGTTATTATGAAGTGGCAAAGGTGTAGGCACCCTGTAGCCGCTTGATTTTCGGAACCTACCGAAGTTTCAGCACTGTTTCGAGTCAAGCCTCAAGCCTACTTCATGCCGTCACCCTGTGTGGGAAAGAAGAGGGTCGAGAAAGACACGTGCCGCTAGGATAGACTAGGGAATTCTGATGTATATCGCACGCAGTTCGAGATTCAAGCTTCAAGAATCAAGATGGCGCAGATAGCATGTTGATGAATTAATAGCGTCTGCGGGCCTCGTTATGCCAGTTTCATAGATTTCAGTTAGCAGCTATAACAATGCTTAATAAATGGTAATGATTTCATTTTTACATAGGAATGTATTGATATTTGATGTTCGAAGTGGCCAGTAACTTTTCCGCTGCCCACCAACTATTGCATGGCTTCAAGTTTCCAGGATCTGACATCTGGAATTTCATTAAAATTTGACATTCTCAGGCTAGATAACTTGAATTCCTATAAAGTTTTACAACTTTCCGTCCTTGTGACGGTTTTATCTCACCTGGTTCTTCTATGACATCTTGAAGCTCAACTCAAATGTATCGCCCAAGAGTTCCGAGTCTTGACTCCTAAATGTTGCCTACGAGTTTCATGGCATCGCCGGCACGATCAGACGCCATCATGGTTCTCATCTATGATCTCCACAGTGCTCCGGATCATGTTAAGGAATACAAGCGTCTTATCCATTTAAAAGAGTGGTGATGACTAATTCAAGTCGCATTGAAACGCGTACGACGGGGTTTACGATTTGTGCTCGCTGGCATGGCGAGGTTACATATACAAAAACCGCCGCATCATTAGATTACCTATGCTGTCTGTTACGGGACACAGCTTCTACAGTAACAAAAGTCTAGCCGTTGGCGACTTCCTTCGACTATGCAGCCTTGAAACACGACCCACTAACACCGAACCTCGTGGTTTCTCCTTGGAGTACATAGCAGATTTTCTGATTGGCGATTTATTTCGTGCCGTACTTAACTTCAGATTTACCTTCAGATCAAGATCAAATTTGCTTGTCTGGAAATAAACCAGACTATTCGCCGAGAGATCGGCGTCTGGTGCTGAGCTCCAGTCAAGTATATCGAGTACATATGACGGTTTGCGTGCCGTGATATTTAGCGAATCTTGGCTCACCGTTCATGCTACGTTTTCCGTACCGACTTGCATTATCAGGACATCTGACAGGTGCATCAACGAATCAACAAAAAAGCAACATGTACTCAAGTACTTGTGCAAACGAAATCGAAGAAATCATGCGGTTAAGCTCGGGGTTACATTAGGCAGCGATGTCATGATGATCACTCCTGATCATCCCCACTTAGCGACAGAATGCAGCCCATTCTCGATGCTTTCCCAAACGGGATTCGTTTAACATTAGAGACAAAGAATATGTAAGCCATGCTTTTGGGACAGGACTTCAGCCTGGCTTTCTCCACAGGTGTTCCCTATTTAGTTCAGCCTTCACCGGTCACCAGCCATGCGGATTGATCGCGGGAAGACAGGATAACCGGGGCTGTGTCCTAAGTGTAGGAATCAATACCAATGGGGCATTGCAATATTTTTCGAAAGAGGACCGAGTTCATTGAAATTGGCATCCGTGTTAACCTATAAGCTGACTGTTTGCTACAGGAAATAAATGCTATCTCTGGCAACAGACTTCCGCTGTGGGTGACAGGCTATGTCCCGCGACACGAGTTATTATACACGAAATTCGAGAGGACGAGCTAGGCAGTAGAACCTAAGGAAAGGTGGACTGCAATTGAGAACCAGCAGAAGACAAACAGCTAACAAGGAGCTTCAAATACATGGAGCGCTGCGTGCTCCATGATTTAACATTTTAATGGACTCAATAGAGTATAAAAAGAGCCAGTGATAGATATCATTGATGTCTGGCAGACCGTGGATCCGATGTGAACCCCTAAAGAGCCTAGAATAGCCAGGCTAGATTTAGGAGCTCTTGGAATGAAGTGAAAAGGTTGTTTCACAGGTACGATTTGGCGCACTTGAGTTCAGGAATATAAGGTAAGGGGAAGGCAAAAAAAAACACGCTCTAGACGAGAAAAAGATAACAGGTACATATATACATAGTGGAAGGCTGTACGTGTACATGCATTGGGATGAGTTGGGAGTTTAGGAACGAAAGTGAAACTGCTTACCTAGCCACTACTACTTCGAGTCTCGACCGAGAGATCTCCGTCGGCATTTGTCAGTAATACACGCACAAGTCGGCGGTTGTAGCATTCCTAAAATTACCAGTATTGCAATAAGCCACGTACAGGGGTTGCTACTGATTGTACATATTCGTAGTCCTCAGTGGTAACCAAATCTACGCGACATTTAAAAGTTCGGTGTCTTTCTCCAGATACCCATTTGATCATGATGACTTCCAAACAGTGAATACATTCATTGAGCACATGGAATCCAGGATCATCAGGAAGTAATGTGAGGGACATACAAATCCGTTAATCCATAATTAGGGTATACATTTTCATCGAGATGAATCAGACTAAATACTCCCCCTTATCGTTCAGCGTTTGTGATTGGACGTGAACTTGAAGCTAGAGAATCACGAAGTCAGAAGTCAATTTGTGACTAAACTAGATTTTCCCTACCCCGCGACTGCCCTTCATGCTATCAAGTTCGAAATCAGTCGCATCAGAACTTGGAGCCTTGGGATTGAGGACTGTGAGTGAAGTCCCTGGGCGTTGGTTAACACTGTGCAACATCGAGTTCCAGTTAACCCCGTCCGAGCGACTACCCTTGGTTTCGCTTTTGGTGCGGATGTGACTTCTGCTGTTAAGCCTAAAATATAGTGCATTTGAGTGAAACGTAATAATAAGCACACTTAAACTCACGTAGCAAGCATGCTGTTCATGTATCTGCGTGTTTCGAAAGTTAGATAATATTATTTCTAATGACAATGAGGCCACATACACTGGAAAGAAAAAAACATAGGTGGTAAGTTATGGGTGAGGACATCAATAATATAAGAACGAACATTTGCTGCTAATTACCAAACCGATGAAGAAATAGAATGTTCCTGGTATAGCGAGGAACTTTTGCAGATATGAAGTTCAGCTAGATAGAGAAGACATGACTAGATTGAATTTACCAGGATGAGATTGATTAAGGCTGCAACGGCAGTCAGGATGCCTCGGTTGATGGCGTACACTATAAGTGTGTTGACCATATTATTTGTCCTTTGTTTAGAATTAGTTATGGGATTGTTCAAAACATTCCAGGACGTACTTTTCATGACCACTCCTGCTATGATCTAGAACAGTGACCAAAGTTATCGTAATGATTAGATCGACTGCTAAAGCAGTGCCGCTCTGGAGAGAGGTCATGTCCTGGGAGAAGGTGAGCGGAGAACAAGATCTATGGAATAAAGTTCGCGCAAGTTACCTTCGCGCCGCTCAATTTTACGAATGTCTTTATTTGGTGGCTTAATACCCCCATGTTAAGTGTCCCCTCCAGCCTAATGGCAATATCACTTACCACTGTGCGACTTGCGCTACAAGTGAGGGAGGTAAGGTAAATCGTATTCATGGCTGATATAAATAAAACAGCTTACCAAAGCCGGCGCCCAGCTCCAACATGACGAGGACCACCTAAAAAGCTATTATATGAGACTTACTGCTATAAGAAGAAGTTGAAAACTGACGATAAGTCCGGAAATAGCTCGAATCCATTTTTTCTTGTTCGACATGCCGATTACTAGAGCGAAGAAAGTTGGAATTTTCACATTGGAAAATTAAATAAATACTCACACATGTAAATGCAATATGCAAAATATCTGACCTGGATTAACTAGATGCTCGACATCAATAAAAATAAAAATAGACTTACAGTTGAACAATGCCAGCGGATAAGTACTGCTCTAGGTAAAATTGATGTACTGGCAAGATATGAGCTGACTTACAATGCACACGAGCTGAATCTGTAGTATAGTAGATAAGCTGAGAAGCTAAAATACCATGATAAGAAGGGCATGCGCACCAAATCAAACGATGTTATTTCAAGTAGTGCTTCAAAATCTCCGAAACTTTCAACAAGATGATAATTGGTTGATCGGAAAAAGCAAGCAAGTTGTAGTGTTTCCACCAAGCTGAGAAGGATTAGATATCTTTTAATGTAACGAGAAATAGGGCATACGCGAGCAAAATAACCTATGATTTTTGGCCGTTAGAACAGAAAGCACAACAGGACAAAGAAGCTAGAAGTCCCTACACTGGCTTTGATTCTGAAGTTATCGGTTGGATACCTAGAAAAAGCTATTAAAGACATTGCAGATTTTTAAAATAAAAAGAGATATACCATGTAAAGTACAAGTACACTTGCAGCATTCCGGCCCCGTAGAAGCTATCAACGTGTGTAGACAATCAGGCAAACCATCATGTATACACGATCTGAACAACGCACATTGATTCAAGGTAGACTGAGACCAGCCACATCCCGAAAGTCGGTGTCAGTGAGCTCGACATGGCTGCTGTCTACTGCGCTTGGAAGGAGATGCAGATAAAGCCTGGGACAGCCTACCCACTAAATTGCACCATATGCTTATAACGCATCCCCAGGTGAAGAATCTTCATGGCGGTATTTGCCGCGATCCCCGAAGAGTTAGGGTGAGCCAAATGGGGCTTAGAGTTCAGCTACCGCTGATGGACTTTATGCGCACAGGAAACTGGTGGCACCATCACGGTTCGTGATCAATGCGATCACTTTGTAGAAGGCTATCAGAGTGCAGCGATGCTGTGGAAACATCTTCTCGTTGATATAAACCATCACGGAAGATTACATAAACAGAGGAGCTAAATGTCAAATGTTGCTTTGATGTCGCATGATTCCGAAGTGGCCGGCGATAGCTATCTGAGGAAAAGACAACCTCCAATGGACTAATTCAGGCTGTACATACTCACATGTGGATTAAATTATTAATTCCTCAGCCCAGCTAACCCAGTATCACTTAGCAGGCCCAATCCAACTGCTTATCTTTCTTCGATGGAGATCGTCCGTGAAGACTGCTATCAGAACTGCATCACAGGAAGCGAAAAGTAGTTCATCCTGTTCACTTCAGACGAAACCCCGTTTAAGAATGGGAAGCATGTGTGTATCCTGACCCTAGGATTTATAGGCTACAATACAAGATTTTGTGCCATCGAATCGGAGCAGGAATTGCAGGAAGCTCTTCTTAAATGTTAGTACTAATGAAATGCCAGAATTCATATGAAATTCTGGCGGTTTGAGTATCCAATGATCGCAGACATGTATTCCTTTACTTGATGATTGTTGATGTGATGTGGAACATGGCAATGACTGAAACCTGCCGACCTTCGCTATGCAGTTTCCTTACTTACAGCAACCACAAATTGTATTGAACACACTTGAGAGGCGAAGAAAAATTTCATGCTGAAAGGATCAAACTTCGACACTTGAACAGAGGTCCGAGCTTTGGCGCTTATTCTTTATGCACTAATCTATAGATTCATTATTGTTGCAATATACTTGTGCAGTGCACGCATGGGACCTGCGGTGAGTGCTGGTGTTCACATGTCAATGAAACCAAATGCCAGCAATGCGCGTATCTATGATCAATAATTTCCTAGAAGCTAGAACCAGGGTAATAGAATTCGGATATTCTCATTTAAATGCACTTCGATTATATGGTTGTGGAGTGGGGAAAGGTTCTGTCTGGTGCCAACTGCCGATGTTTCACAATTGTATTCGTTCTCTATTATCGCAGGGGTACTGTATATTTGTATCTGAATTCTCTAAGAAAGCATTCATTTGTTTCTCCTAGTCGTTTGTGGCAAAACATTGGCGAATTTATTCATCAGTATAGAAACAGGTTTTTCTTCATGAACACTGGCAATTTTGCTAAGTACCATTGAAGTACAAATTTTTAGATATGGAGAATGTATATCTAACTGTTCCAAAAGAAAATGGAAATGGAAGAAAAAACTTGCCTGAATAGATGAATTTCTTTATCCTGTAACGTGTGTGCTTTAACAAGACATTCGTTTTTGCTGAGTATCTGTAGGTACCGTATCATAGTACTTATAGATCAGAGATAATCTTTGCTAATACTTACTGTATGAGCTTTTTTACGAGATGGAACTTGAGACTAATGTGCGGGAGTATGCCAATTGTATGAAAAACCCCCCCACAGAGCATACCCAATATAGCGATTGCCAAGCTCGCTCCGCGTGATTTTATTCAATTTTTAAGATAGCGCACACGCTTACTTTTTAAAAATAATACCCTTAGATACTTAATCCGTTATGTAAGCGCATGCGTTCCCATCTTCTCCGCTACGGGCAGAGCACCTGACTCCTTAGCTGCAGCTTATGTAGGATTCGGCAATCCGAGCACCATGGACAAGGCAACAGCTCACTTCCCCCGGGTCGCTCCATTTCGTTCGTCGCTCATTTCCACTGTCCGTTTCCGATTGAACATAGATGTGTCCTTAAAAATAGGCCCTCCAGATTGCATCTGGCCTTTGTTCCATTCTCATTCACCTCGAATGCTTTGTTGATATTTTGGGAGAATAGATCATCAGCAAGTGAGCATGCGCCAGACCTTCTGATGAGCGATCCAGCGGAAAGATATACGCAAAATGTACTCAGAAGCTCGGCGTGTACGTGTCTGAAGTCTCTCTCGATTACCGCTTTGGTAGTTCCCAACGAGAGATCATCCCAGAGTCAACATTCTTTTTTGGAGAGCAGAATTTCGTACAATGATCTATTCTGTATTTCCGCTTTTCTTCCATTCGATATGTTCGAGCTTCGCCTAACAGTTCACTCAGGGATCTTTAGGTAAGATAAGATAAGCTGATATCCGCTTACACACCTCGTATTCTTTCGCCAAGTCGGTTCCCTCTTTCCTTTCTCTTTTTGCCGTTCTGAATCCTACGCTGTTTCATATTTTGTTTTTTTGGCCGAATCGAAGAAGCACGCTACAAATGATGAGATGATGGACATCCGGTAAGCTCATTTCAATTCTTCTTATGATCCTTCCTCTGCGCGCAGCACTGCATTTAGATATTTGGTGATCTTTGGTTACATATAATTGTCAAGCACAACTCAATACGGCACGTGACTTTAAGATGGGAATCGTTTCCGGAGATATCGATTTACTACAATCTCAAGTATTAATACGGAGCACTGGGCGAAAGCTTGTATAGCCATTCCCCCATCCAGTGCACAAAATGACCACAGCCACAGCTCCCACAGCCACTGCCAAAGTAGCTGACGGCATCGAGTTCGCCTACTTCGATAGTGGTGTCCCCGCTAATTGCTCAGATTATACCACCGTCATCATTATCCACGGCCACACCTACCACAGCGGTAATGGCGTTTTCACCTCTTGAATTTCTCTCTGTTCTGATTTGAGTTATACAGGAACATTCTTGAAGCTCTTACCAGAGGGAAAGGCCAATAATCTTCGCGTTATCCTCGTCAACCGTCGTCTGTTCCCGGGCTCTACACCATACACGGACGAAGAGATTGAAGCGCTGACCAGTGGTCCATTCGATAAACGAGCAGCAGTCATCGACAAACAAGGAGAATATCTTTGCGGGTTTGTTGATGTCGTGGTCCAAGAACATAGCCTGAAACAGGTGGCAGTGGTGGCCTGGTCCCTTGGAGCAGGATTTTTGAATATTCTAGTTGAGTCGATTACCCGTATTGGCGCGGAACAGCAGGCTAGGTTGAAGGAGCACGTTTCTGCTATCGTATATTGGGGCAAGTTTTGCAGTTCTATTCTTTGAATGTTCTTTTGATAACACGACAATAGATCCACCTTCTGGCGTCATGGGCCTCGAAGATCCCCCTAGTGGCGGCTGGACACCTTTATACGACACCAACTTGGCTCCGGAGGCCAGAGGACCCGCATTCGGACAGTGGCTCGCTTGCTACTTCCCTCACCCGGAGATTTCTGCTCGCGACCCATATAAGCTGATCTACAAGCAGACCGAGAATATCACTACCCCTTCCTTTGCCGCTACTCCTTTCCCAGAGATTCTCGGAATGGTGGACTTTACGTCCGGCGACAAAGGAGACTCCACTCTCGGTGGTGGAGGGGAAGAATTTACTCGTGACTCTAGGAACCGACTGAACAAGGCAGTATTTGATCCCAAGGTCCGTGAGGCGTGGGGTGGCGCGAAATTCTGGGTCATCTATGGCGACCAATCCCCATGGAACATCGTATGGGCGACTTGGAGTCTCGATGAGCTGGTGAAGGCAGCAGGGAATGAAAAGATTACGCTTGGATTCAAGGCCATGGAAGGAGGTAACCATTTCGTGAGTGCATCGAATTACTCAGTTGATTGAAACGGTGCTGATTTTAATCGCAGACTATGTACGACAAGCCGGAACTCGTTATCTCGACATTCAAGGAAATCTTAGCATAGATATTTTACGTGGGAGTACTGAGGCGTTCGGGAAATGTTGTGTACAATGTCTTTGTAATAAATTATTATCAGCTAGAAATTGCTTATAGTTCTTAACCTTCCTCGCTGTTTAACTGCCGCAGGCGACATACTGTAATAAATGTTATGTGGATCCCGTTAGCCCCTATTCTCTCTTCTGTGGCCTTGAGGCTTCGATCCTCCTCTTCCTATGTAGTAATTTCTACTAAAAAAAAGCTGATATTGATGCACGTTGTTCATTGGTACGTGTATGTTCCCACGATCCCTAATCCTCGAACTGTCAACACTGACAGTTTCTCGACTCTCAATCCGCATTGACTCTTAGCGTAAATAGCCTTCATCTCTCTCAGAAGGATGATCGATTTTATAAGTGCGTTTTTATATCATTATCAATTCCTCGTACCCAGCATCGTATGGCACTTGCGTTATCATTACCTACAACGCCATTAGATTTTCTCCATTAGCCACATTTCGATCGCTAGCGGCATCCTTCTTTTACTGATAAGTTCGTAATCCTCATCATGATTGAAGCCTCGGACACTTATAGAGTAGAGTGGACCTAAGCTCTTTTCACCGCGCCCCACGTCCACCATGAAGCAGAAGAAAGTTAGGTTGGCCTGATCCTGATCATCGGACATACCTAGTACCTATTTGCATACATCAAGACTATTAGAATGTTGAAGCCAGCCGAAATCGAGTTCCATGTGGCACCGGTTCTCGTTTTCACTGTTCAGCCTTCCGGTATAACTTAGCATCCATCTCGCGTGTCAATCCAATTTCAAACCGACTTTATGTTTCACTCCATCTTCTCTCTACAGAGATCCAAAAATTGGGATAGAAGCGCTAGCATGTATGTCTAAAAAGTATCAAATTCGATGCTAATACGCTGTCGGGCATGCCAGTTGTTGTGCTTTCGAATACAAAGATATCGAGACCTGGTAGAGTCAGATTCACCGCTCTCTGATTAACCGACGCTTCAGGTCGCTTCGGAAAACTCAATCAGAACTTAATCGACTTACTGATGTACAGTTGAACCTCTCTTAACCCATACCCTTTGGTAGATGCTCTGGGCTATATGCTACGAGAGTTTATAAGCTATGAGAGGATAATTTGATGTAAAATGCCAATTTGGGAGTCAGGAAAAGCTATGGGTTATGGGTATATGGCTCAGCAGGAGTACGTGTTAAGAAAGGTTTAAACATATCAGAATTCGTGCGGAACATTTTCTATCCTGCTGCGAACATATCCAGGATGGAACCCCTGATCTTCTTTTCCCAACACACCAACGGTGACCTTCAGTTGTGTATTGAATCGGTTTCCTATGTTTTGAGATTGTACGCTTATTACGTTATATTCAGGGCGCGCTTAAGAGATTACATAAAAGTCATCTTACTCTTATCTCGGAGTGATGCGCGATTGTGGGGAGGCTTACCCATGAGAAACTGTTGGAAATCTGGGAGAAACATCCCGCACATACTATACCTCGGGATTAGTTATCTGATGAGTAACCTGCTTAGTGAGATACCTATGATAGAATTTACTAGAAACCCTAGAATATAGTATATAAGCGGTACCTACAGTAGTGTACACTTTATGGATTTGTAACCTAGAGCCTAACAGCTACACACCGACTACCAAAATTACAACAGAAACCCTCGCTTCCTTGTGATCTTCGTCGAGAGCCGTCCAGAATCTCTTTGGAAAATACCTCAGCAGCGATGTTGTGTGTGTGAGATAGAGTTTCAATCACATATATTCATGATTGATATCGAGTAATGATGAAAAGAGTGTTGATGTGATTGTAATAGCTCTTCCGAAAAGTGCGATCACACATCGAATAGTGCGATAGCTTAAAGTAAAAAGTGCAGTAGTACAATTTGAAGAGTGTGATTAATTCTGAAAAAGTGTGATTCAATTTTGAAAGTGCGATTCAAGGAAACAGCAAAGTGCAAGTTAGATTGCCAGCCTACGTCCCGGCCTGCTATGATGGGTCGCTTTCACGATCGGATATACAGTTGACCTGCTCATAATGCAAAACGTCGGTAGCCACCCTTTCTTGATGCATTATGAGAAATATGCAAAACGAATATAGCGTGACAAGTGTGATGTACGTGACATTACCTACCCCGTGATATGCCCCAGAACCTGTCCAACGTCGTCTGCTTCACACTGTCCATCTCTGCCCTCCTTAAATGGATCCTGAACTGTCTAAGACGACTCGAGAGGTCTAAGGATGTCTCTGGTGGTCCATGGTCAATGCAAAGCTGCTCTATTTGCTCACACATATTGATCATCTCTCCAATTGTGAGTGTTGGATTGCCACTCATCTCTTCTTCACCCTCGGAATCGGAATTGACCTCAATGACCTCACCACTTTTAACAGCCATCTCATGACGAACTTGCCGAACAATCTCAATGTTGCCCCCTTCAAACTTATATGCCGATTCCCCAACTTCTTGTTCATCAGCTGGGTTAAGCATCTCCTCGAGTGTCAAGGGTGTTCCGATTATATGATTTCAGCTCTTCAAATCATGGACAGAAGCCATCAAATCCTTTTCAAGTGCTAAGAGTTGAGGTGGAGGAGCAGCAGTGCAGGATTGAGTAGCAGCTATGATAGCAGAATTTGCTATGTGCAGTTGGGAAAGGGTGCGATTGTGAGTCTTCTTTGTGAATTGATCAAGCCCTTTCAGTGCTCACTCGATATTGTTTTCAGCATCCATGACAACCTTGAGCACAGGATCCCAGTCCTTGCTTGCATATTGATCGTGAAGGAGATCCTGCAGCTGTTTTTCTGCCTGGGGCAGGGTAATGCTGCCCTTTGTTGCAAACTCATGAACAATATCCCAGGCCTTCGGATTCATCATTGGAGTCTCATGAGCAGTGATGTGGGAAGTGGGTTTGAGTTTGGCAGTCAGAGGCTGGATTTTTGTGCAATTCCAGCAGTGCAGAATCATCCTAAAATTATTATTTATATGTCTGAGGTGAACAAAAAGTCCAAATGGAAAAATATGATAACAAGACTACCTCAAGATAATCAATAGATTGCACAATTTCTCTAAATTTAGCTATCTGATAATGCATAATTGCCTTCAAAATGTGATGCATTATGCAATATGCAAAATCCCCTAGCAACATACTCGGTTTCCACCAAAATGTGATGCATTATGACAATTATGCTAGTATTAATTGATAATGACCACAGGCTCTGTTGCATGCTTAAGAGAGCCATTCAAGTTTCAGGAATAGCTCTCTTAAGATTGTGTCTGTTTTTTCTTGTTGCTTTCATTTATATTCATCTTGTTATAGGCCAAGTCTAGTGAAATTTGTAATTGAACTTCAATTAAAGTGAAGAACTACTTGAGTAAGTCTGGTTCGATATAGTTTTTATGCTAAATCTACCAAACATAAACCTGGAAATAAAAATGTACTATTTACTGCATTGATAGGAAGTATACAGGGGAAATAAGAGGAACTGAATTATAATATAAAATAGCTATGAGGTATCTAAGTGAAGGTGTGAATGGAACTCCATTGAGGAAGAGTGCAGGATCTGTTTTTGAGGTCCAAGGTGTTGCTTGACCATCAATGCTGGAAATACTATGTCAATAATTTGTTATTCAAAATTGGTGGTGGAATCAAATGAAAAAAATGCAATATTTGCCAGGGGAGAGGGTATGAATTCAAAGATGCATTGAAGAGGCATAGCAGAGCCAATTTGAACTATGGCCATTGAAAAGAATGCAGGCCAGTCAAGCAGATAAAGCCAAGTTGAGTGTTAATGGAAGTCAGTGTCAAGAGAGATATGCACCTAGTGTATTTTTTGAAATCATGTTCTTGTTAGTGGCTGAGATAGAGGCCAAATGTGATCTGAAATTGGCAAGATCAATGTTGCAATGACAGGTCAGTTTCAGACACACAAACAATACACTCTTAATAGTGCAATGTCAAGGTTGTCTAATCACTCAGAGAGAAGGGAGAGATACAAAAGAAGGAGTGACAGAGGAAAAGGAAGAGTGGTCTATATTGCTAGTGGAGAAAAGACCAGCTCAATACCATGGTTTTCAATACAAACAATGTACCTAAATACTACTTTACACTTGTCTTATGCATGTACAACTCATGTACTTGTCACAAACCAAACCGGAGGCATCCTGGAGGTCACATGATTTGCAAGTCCTGAGGATGGAACAAGACAGAGTACCAAGGCATAACTCGGAGGGCACCTGAATGAGTCAGAGGTGCAAGGACATAACCCTGTGGGGACCAGGACTTGGCTTCAGCTTATAAGAATCTGTGCATTCCACAATCCTACTTCCTGAATTTAGACAAAGGAGTTAGCAAAGGATAAGACAACAAAATTGCAACTCAGGAGATTCCTTCATTGTGACATTGTAGGCAAACTAAGAGCAGAGAGTGAATAAGGAGTAGAGGGAATTGTATATGCAATTTACAAACTGAAGTACACTACTGAGAGTACTTCAACTTAAATACTAAATATTGAGTCTTGGCACTAAGTGCCAAAAGGAAATGATAAGAGTAGCAAGGCTTGGAGGTGCTCCTTGTGATGCAAGTACATGTGGAGACCTCTGAGAGAATGTAATGAGAACAATAAGCTAAGAAAGATAATGGAATGGAAAGGATCATGTGAATGTATCATAAGGAATAAGACCATAAGGTGAATACAATATAAGGAAATAATAATGAAGACTAAGAAAGATAAGAATGAAGATAATGAAGTGTAAGAATGAAGTATGATGAAAGGTTCCAATAATGTACAAAGGTATTGCCAAAGTCTCCTGGTGGTTGATGTGTAGACTCCTGGATGTTGTAGGGAGATCTGGAGGTACAACTGAGCATCACAAACAGGATATGACAGTACTACACATTGTAAGTAATAATAGAATCTGCTGTGCTACATGTGTTAGAAGCATGTAAGTAATAATTGATCATAAAAGAATCAAGCCATGTGTTGCCTGCATGGGCACAGTCTCCTCATGTTATCCATGCAATGTCCATGTGTCAATCCTAAGATAAGATCCTCCTGTGATAAGATCTTATGAT
>JASFDE010000203.1:0-25910 GCA_036937135.1 Nidula niveotomentosa | reverse complement strand
CTTAAGACTACAAACATACTCAAATATAGGCCATTTATCAGGATTGCCAACAAAATTTACATACCAAATATTTACCCATGCATGCAAGGTGCGTGCAGTGCATGCAAATGTGCACACACCATGCCCGCACGTGGCACGCATGTCCCGGCACTTTCTAGTTGCCCGAAGAGTTTGCCAATGGAAGCTGGTCTTTCACGAGTTTTCCACTCGTTATATAACCAGGAAATCGAGTATGTCCTTCCTAATTCAAAAGTTAAATCGAACATTTGTAAAATGGGCTCCAAACCTTAGGCGTCCAGAGATGTCGTAACCTCTTCGTGGTTCAACCTCTCGTGAACTTCGTGCAATAACGTGATTCAACTTGGGAATTCAATAAGGACAAGCAACGCTCTCGGCTCTGCGCAGTTGCCGGCGCCGGTTTTGCTTTTGAAGAGCCTGGCACTGTGACCCAGGATCAAGCCACGGCAGGACCAAGACACGGCAGGACCAGGATATGGCAGGGCCAGGACAAGACTTCAGTGCATACTGACAACGATATCTGTCATCATGATCTCTGTGATGTACTTTTCCTATCTGTTTACAGGAATGAATCAAGTTTATCGCACCAAATCTTCAACTCGAAAGTTCCGCTGCAGAAGACTGCAGCTGCATCGCCTCCAAGTCTTAATCATCTCTCTTGGTTCCAGATTCATCAAATTTTGACCAACAGTGGAGACGGTGCTGAGGGTAATTTGTACCGAAACGGGTATGCACAAACTGTTCTATTGTCTATTATAAATTGCTCGGCGAGAAGACCCAGTACAATAATTTGGGAATGATCTCGTACCTCATTCTCATGTTTCGATGGCACTGGCATCTGTTCTCGTGTTTCGCAACCACCGTATTTCCGCAATTTGGCATCCTCAGATGGCTGACTTTCAAAGACTCTATTTGACTCTTCACATGTTCATGCGAACTTCAATTTCAATAAATTCTTCTTTTTATCCGCCGCACACGGATCGATCTCAAGTATTGCCTTCTGGAAGATCAGATAGTGTCCAGGTACATTATTTCCGCACTGTCCACTACTCCGACCTGTAGATGCTATTTCTATCAATGTCAAGCATGGATTGAATACAGAGTCCTCGTACCGTATATAACTAGCTAGTACTCAAGAGTACACTCCGGGTTATTGTCCAGTGATGAAGTCCATTCTCCCTTTGTTCGTTCTTCTTCTCGGTACGAACATTGCTTCTGCTGCCCCGCGTAGGTGCCTGCAACGTTCTTTTATCGTTCCATGCTCACATACAACTTATTAGACTTGGCATCTATGTAAGAGAGTAACTAGGCTGTTTCAATACACTGTAACATAATATAAACTGCGGTAGCACTAACGAAGACTGTGTAGCGACAAGTTCTGACTGTGTAAGTGGATTATCTAGTCACTTGTGTAGATATTTATCAGTTAAATCCACTAATATCTCAAGGATCCACGTTCGGAATCATTTTCATTTTCTCTTCAAGGAGATCTGGAAAGACGTGATTCCCCAGGTCAGAAGTCTCCACCCTACTAATCGCAAGGGTGTTAACTAACCCGATTTTGCGCAGATGCCCCACTATCCCTTAGAGATACATCCATAGCTCCTCGCCAATCTACCAGCTCCACAACCATAACAATAGCTGCAGGCAATGAAATGGTGATACAAGCCACTACCTCTGGAACCCTCCTCCAGACATTGTCCTTGAAATTTTCCAATTCGGCTCCAGGATCAGCACCCGTCGTGCTTTCAGGCTCTGGCAATAATTCACCTATGACGGTCACTGGCTCTAGTGCAACTTCTGTCTTCCAGCCCCCTCAATCCAGTGTCTACACCATTTTGGCAACTTTTCAATTCTCGCCTGATAATGGCGCGACGTTTCAGCCATGTACCATAGGGTCTGGGGGTGTATTCACTGCAGGGCAGCTCACACTTGTTAGTTGCGACGACGTTTCTGGGCAAGGCGGGTCTCATAGCACTGTCCTTACACTCAACCAGTTTAATCCCAGTTAGAATGCTATTCAGATGTGTACGATCGAACATAATGTATCTATTTTTATTACACTACGAGTTGCAACTACTCGATACAATAACTTTCTGGAGATACCAGTCCTTTCTTCGCACCACCATGACCTATTCTCTTCTCTTACGCACTTCTTCAGCAGCGATTCTGTCCTCACCTTCCACGTAAAAAAAATAGTGCTTCTCCTTTTTCGTTTTGATTGCTCGAATCTTGTCTTGGCCTGACCTTACCTTATTGCAGTTGACGATAGGAACACAAGACCACATCTATCGGAGATGCTGCACTCTGCCAATAAATGCTATCTAATTGTCACCACATTAGTCCCTCATGGAATATGCGATGGGCCCAGGCCCATGAGGTTGATCGTATCCATTCCTCTCTTCGTGCAATCGGAGGGCTTCATCGCCTTTCAAATACACCGAGTCAACAGCACTCGAAGGTAAGCCATGGGATTGGGCGTGCTGCAACATACGTTGCAATTCTGACTCGACGCGGGCGCGTTTGAAAGTGGCAGTACGAGGATAATAGCTGGAAACAAGGAAGAAAGTCAGAACCGAACGCATGCTGTGAAGCTCCCTTTCATGTCACTCCTTACCGCTTCCTCTCTCTCGTTGGTTTATACTCCGGAACTGACAGTCTGCCTAGGGCTCGAAGAATGACTTGCTCACATAAAGTCTAACGGAAGTAAACATTCATTGTTGAGTTTTCTCAAAATTCTCGGGATGTCAGAGCACTCACGTAATTATCATCCGATCGACTCAGGTTGAAGGGCTCGACCATGTTGACATGTGGATTCGTTATGATTCTAGCGTAGTGGAGGTGATTGATGCCGTAAGTATGGGGCTGTCCGGAAAGCAATGCGTTGGTGAATCCTGACACCAACGCTGAGTAGCGAACTCACTAGCATGCCATGAAGAATGAGTGTGTCTCCTGCTTTGGCCTCTACCTGCAAAGATAACAGTAGCTTATAAATCCAGTTTTTACGTGAATAAAAGGTTACAAGGCCCACCTGCACAAATTTGTTGCAATTCTTGATGTGCGTGTATAGAATATTCTCGAAAGGCGGGTCTAACCCGTCGGGATGCTCGTACAAGTACTTGACAACTCCCTCGATTCCGTCTTCGGCCAACCACGTCCCCCCCCCTCGAGGAAGAACGTCGGTGAAGCAGTGGACTATGGTCAAGGCGTTTCCAGACGAGTCGAGGAACTGTCGATACCAGTCGTTATCATGGTGCCTGTCAAGAAAGGATGCTGAATATGTTATTATACTGGGTATACTGTCTAGGCTTCCTAACTTACCACCCACGCAGTTCTTGAGGTGGAGGCGCTTCATGCTGGAGTGTCGACCAAATTCTGAGTGGCTGGCGATGGTTTAGGGGAAATGTCACCCACAGTATCCCAATAATCCGACCCGAAGTTGATAATGAATTGATCACCATGATATCGCTCCCTCACAGGATCTACTTTGTCTTCTCCACCGATGATCTCACACATCGCTTCCCATGCGTCTGGAGCCAGTTCTGTAACCGGAATCTCCCTGTGCCTGGGCATTTTCACATACTCCTCCGTCCATGTCGACTTGTTGTTCTCATCCCAGCCCAATCTCACCCAGACGTTCTTTGTCCACTCGTCAATAATCGCCGGCGGAATGGCATTGGGTATCTTCACCCAGCCATGCTCGAGAAAGTGATCTCGTTGAACCTGGGTCAGCCGCATATCAGGGAGAATGGTTTGTTGATAGCTACTGACTGCCAGCGGGAAGCGCCACGAAATGTACGAGTCAGAGGTGTAGACTCTCCCATGCCAATATATATACCTCGCCTAAAGGTTACTCAGACACCGGATCGGACACCCGTTTCTAGTATTCCCATAAATCACCTGATGATGAGAGGAATAGAACTTCTGTTGATGAGGCTCTATCTCCTGCCTTGATGGTATATGACGCAGGCCACGGGTTGCAACTTCCGGCTTGCAGGAACGGCGACTAGTTGAGTCTGAGAAGCAACAACTTCCTGAGCTTGGCTTTAAGGAAAGGAACATATATTAAAGCACAGAGATCCTCGAGAGAAGTCGTAAGAACTGAGAATGTCGACATCCTGGAGCTTGTGAAGAACTGTCAAAATAGCATCCCAGTTCCCAGTTCTCGGTATGTATTGGTAAGCATGTTGGTATTTGAGACTTTTTGGAGATATAATCCAATAACTGCCCCGTTAATTCAACGTCGAATTTATCTTTGTCCTCACAATCCATGATAGAAATATACAGAGGCTCGTTGAGAACTTCGTCCAACCGTTTCAAGAAGTGTCTTTGAAGTCTGAATCATTTTGCAGGTGAGTTGTTGGTATCCACAAATGCAGATCACCCTTCGTGAGGTTTTTCCAGTAGTGACAAGCTAATTTTATCGACTGGAAGGATCGATGTCCCTCCCTTGGCTCAATCGCTGACCACACGTCAAGTCGGAAGATTTCAGACACGAGCTCGGCGGGCAGATCATTCATACGGATACGGAGAGCGTTTTGCGCTGAATCGACAAAGGATAGGCCAATCAGCCAGGGCCAAGTTAAATAATCTTCAGTTTCTTGATTCTGACTCCAATGATAGATGCGACTCTATAAGCTATCATTCCAGCAGGCCAAAGCGCAGAACAACGATAAGAATTTCAATTTGTCAGACCAAGCGATAATCCTTGGGGAAAGTGGCATGAATCCGGAGATTGGCCCGGTGTATAGTGGAGGTATTTCTTCGTGAATGAGACATACAAGCGCACGAGTAGTAGTGAGGCAAAGGATGGAGCACCTGGAACAAATTCTGGGCCCATCGGGCTGTTGTCTTGCCAACGGGGAGTACTTGAATCACTGGGATGGCGAGCCGCAGAGTCGGGCCACTGCCAGCTAGGCGCCGTTGTTCTCTTCCTATCGGCATTTCCCGAGTTAAATTTCCCACAATTGGAAAACGCGTCGCGTCGAAGTTGTTCAAGTTCCTGCTAGCACCCACGTCATCGATGCCCCGCCTTTCATACTGAAGACTTTGACTGCGTCAGCATTGAAATTTGAAATATTGAAATAGCTCATCTTCGAGTTAGTACCTATATCTAGTCCTTGCAGATCTTAATTGCGTTCTAACTTTCTCTCATTTTGGAGCCATTTAACGAGCAATTGTAGAAGTTCTGTGAGGTGTAGTCTTGACTCTGTTAACTAAATAACGTGGTCGCTGATGTCCTCACAGGATGCGCAACAGGTATTACGCTCTACATAACAATTCTTGCGCTCTAGAAACCGCAAAGAGCCACAATGTATCATCGTCCGTGGAATCCAAATCGGTTACCACTCTCTAATTACAATGGCGTCGCTTCAATCAAGTAACACTTTGTCTACATGCATAACTTGTGAAATTTTAGCCCTACGCAGTCTGTATGTGCCTATCCTCTCGCTTGTTCGCACGAATTTGTGTCCTTCCACATCCGAAGCTCATGCAGTTCGCAACGTGTTCTCTTTGGCCCGGGGAGAGATGGAGCAGGTTCGCAATGAGATTGCCGGTCTAGAAAGCGCTCTTCTTCTGTTAAGAAAACAGCGTAACATCTTAAAATTTTTTTTCAACGACCATGAACCTTCAGCTATCCCGTGCCCCGCTCGAACTCTTGCGCCAGAGCTTTGGTCGGAAATCCTATTGCATCATCAAAGTTGGCTAGGTCATGATCTACCCATCTTTAGAAGGGTGATACGATTCCGAATATCAGCTTTAATGGTTTGGCAGGCCCGCTCCTATGCTCTCGTCTGCATGAGGTGACGGAAGATCGCATTATCAACGCCAAGGTTATGGCCCAGGATCAGGGTAGCCATTAAGGTCAGGATGTCGAATCTACGTTGTATCGGCCTGTTCTCACGTTCGTGCTCGCTGACGATATAGATTATGGATGTCCGACTTGGTTCCATATCCATGGTGGATTCTTGGGGAAGAGAAGGCCCGAGGGCTATTCGTCGAAAGCTGGCTGCGGAATCGTATCGCTGGCAACATCTTGACCTCAGATTTTATTCCATTCCATCGTTCTGGGATTCACTTAACAATATCCCATTGCTACGGACCTGTTCCATCGTAAGGACCACACATCAGCACCGTCCCCGGGAGTAGGCTTTAGTCTTGTTTCAATCTGCACCACAGCTTATTCATCTCCGCATGGAGAACATTGTGCTCTTATGCACTATGTGATTACCCTTCGACCAACTCTTAGCTATTGATTCGCGCTATGGAAGACCATGCATTGATTCTCACGCGATGCCCGAGACTCGAGGATTGCGCTCTGCCATGCAGCAGATTACTAGAATCTCCAATATCCAGAATTCTAGACCTTTCGCATGCGGGTCTACTTTCTCTGGACATTCTAGTGGTAAGAGATCGTAGCCGACGCGATAATAGCGCTGGACTAGGAGCAATATTGGAATGCTTGACTCTACCACGACTTCGCAAATTGAAGATAATCTCCCAGACTATGGGCGGATGGTATCATGGCTTAATGTTAAAATTTCTATCTCGCACCAAGATCATTCGAAGGATAATCAGCACCTCCAAGGAAATATTCATCCACCACATCATCAATTACATAGGAGAATTATCCGATGGAATTTCTTTTGAATTCGTTGTATCTCTGGGATTGAAGGAGGAGCACTCATGCGAACTCACAGAAGTCATTATGGAGAGTGTGATTGGCGATGGCCCATTTCCGTGGATGCCCTCTAAAGTATATTACCAAACACTGGAAGATATATTCTTTGTTGGCACTGATCTAGACATCATTCATTGCTCTACTTCTCTTGGTAGCTAGTTCTATCGCCTTACGGAAGAAGGTGATGAGCAGGAAACATTGTATTGTGGTATGATTACTATTCATGTTTGGGCCACGGATATCGACATGACGAGTACTATATGATGCCAATGGCTAGCGGTTATATATGCTAGTAATGACATCTAGTATCAACATCTAGTGTATTATTTAGAAATCATTTAATTTTCGAGATTCATCCGTCGCTAGGCTAACAAAGTTGTCTCATTAATGTTGTAAAACTGCTCGTAATAATTCTGCCATTTGTCATAAATATGAAATGTTTACGAATATCCTGGCTACTTACTCATCTGATATACTCGTAAAGAGTTATCGCGTCAAACCTTTTTCTTTTTCACATTTCCCGATATATGTATTCGGTTTCGATATGATACCCTGAATGAGAGGACCTTGGAAGGCACTTTCTGAAACCGCAGGTTCTCATTGACAAGATTAGGAATAAGATTGAGATCGTATCTAAGTACACGTATTATATGGACATTACATGCTTGAATCGAACTGCCTTTGTAAACCTAGATCCTGTAGACTTTTACCAGACAAGGTGGCCGCTAAAGAGAATTGTGGTCAGCGTATGGCCAAATGGGACGAATAATTGCAAAATGTACCCATCGACAAAATATTCACCGCCAGTCATGTAGCTAGCGTGGTCAGACAGAAGCAATAGTACCTGAGGCGCCATTTCATGGGGCTATACGCCGAATTGAATATATATCTCCAGAACACCGTGGACAAAATTAATCATACCTCTGCGAACCGGCCCAAGGGAAGGGAATTAGCTTGGTAATCTCTTATGTTCTTGTCCATCCCCGATGTCTGGTCGGTATTAACTGGGCAAAGGAGCCATTAAGATGCCTTGAGAACCTTAGTAGACAATTATAATCACGGACCATAACCAGGGGAGATGGCGTTAACTCGGATTCCTTTGCTCGCCCATTCCGCAGCCAAGCCCTTAGTGAGGTTTGAAACGGCTGCTTTAGAAGAGTTATAGAACACCTGCGTAATATATAGGCTTTAGCTAACAATCTCATATGGACAAAGGCCGGGCTTACTTGAGTAAGCGCACTACGTTCCGCAGTTTTATTGATGATTTGAGAGCTCATGGAAGAGTTGATGACAATAGAACCCCCGTGGTTGCGTTCCAGCCATACTCTATATGAAACAAATATGAGTTTGAAGACACAGAACAGCGGACGACGCCTACTTGGCTGCAGCTCGCGCAGTGTTGAATACACCAAAGACGTTCACATCATAAACCTTTTGGAAATCTTCGTGGGTAAGATCGATAGCTGGTTTAACGATGGAGATTCCAGCGTTCTGGACGGATATGGAGATCTTAGTAGCTGTTAAAATGTTCGCATAGCCGGGGCACGTACAGCAACGAGCCCAGTGATAGGCCCCATCTCGTCGTCAATCTGCTGAAACGTCTTATTAACGAGGTCTGTATCCGACACGTCGCATTTGTATGCCTGAAGAAGTCTCATTGAAAGTATTGTGTTAATGACTATGAATCGACGTACTTTTGCCTTGACTCCGAACTCTTCACTAATTTTCTGGGTCACTTCCGCTGCATCAGCGGAGCTCCTGAAGATTCTTCAAGATTTCTTTCCAAAAACATGTCGCATCCAGGTCAACTAACCGATAGATAACAGCCACGTTGGCGCCTGCTTGTGCGAGGGCCTTTGTAAATGCGTATCCGATTCCACGATTCCCGCCAGTTACGACGACACACTTCGCTATGGATATGACTGATATTTCTGTGCATACAAATGTAGTAAGAGCTAATCTTACCGGAAAATTTGACAGTAAATCCGGACGACATAATGTTGCGTTCTTGTTACAAGAAAGTGTTAATGCGTTCTAAGGGAGCTCAGGTTGAAGAGTGGATACAAGAGTGATTCATGTGGTACCACACTTTTATGTCATCTCACATGGCCTCTTAAGACGTCATCAATTCATGCCGTGGTGCGCACCCATGTGCACGGTCCAATGGAAAACCGAAGAAACCGCCAACGGACGGCAGAAGCAAATTTTACTGCATTTGAAGCTTGTCAATCACTTTCAAACAAGATAGATCTACATAGTACGGACCAGCGGCTCCGCCGTCCCGGGTATAGGTATAAATGTGCTGGAAGGTGACCCGTCCTACATGTACCTCGGCAAGCTGTCCTAGATCCATATTAGAGTCTTATACTTCGAACAGCATAATATTGCACCAGTAAAGTTACAAACACCATAATCAAATTTGGTGAGTATAGGAAAGGACGTGAAGCAGTTATTCCTAATTCCGACCATACTATTCAATCCCGTTAATCCACTCAAATGGTAGGTACGAAGTCAGAAAGCAAGTCAAATGTTCAAAAGACACTGATAAATTCACCAGACATGTCATTTTCTGAGAGAAAACATGGAGGATAATCAATACTCGCCCGTCATATGGAAGTATTCCATTGACGAATTCTTATCCTTTCGTCCGCCCGTGCAAGTTGACACATACAAACAAGTTGCTGAACTTGGTGCCAATGCGCGAAATCATATCTACCGAAAGCTCGAATGGTTTTGAGATGCGGAAAAATAAAGTCCAATTTCTGCGCGACAGATCCTGGATTATAAGGCTCACTATTTGAGATTGATAGTGCTTCTAGATGGTGGCATGGCACGGTACGCAGCTTTGCATGCGTAACTTTCGGTCTACTATCCGCCTCGTCGCTGAGGTTCACGCTGAGCTGTAGAGATCTCAAATCTGGACAATTGTTGGCAAGATGATGAAGACCAAGAAGAGAGGGAGCGGATTTGAGACCTCGTGTCAGGGGGGCCTGGATATGAAGTGTCTTAATTTTTGTCCAGGAACGAGACATCATAAGAAGATCAGAATCCGATAGACTCAGAGGTGGCGCTGTCGATCCTGGAATGCGAGATAGTTCGAAAAACTCGATGTTCGGGATGTCGAAAAGAGGTGCAAGCACCTTGACTACTTCCACGATTTCAGGAAGCAGAGGATCTGGTAAGATAGTTATATTTCGTAACGAGGTTTGCCATTTTTTCTTCATCGTCATAGCGACTGTGTGCCAGTCGCCTTCTGAAGGTATGGGGGAAAAGGATTTTGACACGTTGATTGTCTCGAGTTGTGAATTTTGTAGCTTGTCCAATACACGCTCCACCATGGGCAGATATGCTGTTATCCGCAGCGCCTTGAGCTTGGGCAACCCACCTGGAAATTGAGAGGCAGGCGAATGTTGTAAATCCAAGCCCAAAAACGTCAGGTCCTCCAAAGTACAGACATATGCAAGGAATGCATCATCGATATTAGGCCCCATACTCAAGAGCTCCAAATGTCGAAGTTGCGCAAACTGCATCACTGGTGCTAATGCTGCTTTCGCCAGTGTTCCATCAAGGTGCAGGTGCCTGAGGACCGGCAGATCTACACTGAGCATGGACAAGAAGGCTGCCACAACGTCATTCTCAGTGCCGATACCCTTCAGCTCTACATACTTCAAAGAAGGATTTATGAGCGATAAAATGCTAAGGTTGGACTTCTGAATCGATGGAGCGACGATCCGTCGTATTGCAGGGAAAAGAGCAGGTTTTCGAAGACGCGCAAGGCGTAAAAATGTGGTCGATGAGATACTAGCTTCAGTTTCGGATGAGGGCTTTTTCGTATCTGTAGGGCGGTATATAAATGTTTGGATTCGCGGGATATAATAGTCGAAGCGCCCCCAGTCATTATCCTGAATGGGACCGTGAAGCAGCTGTGATGATATTATTAGCGCCAGATCTTGAAACATAAGTAATTAGTCTCACATGCATGCCATCGATCAGTTTGAATCCCGGTAAGAGATTCAAGCACGGTTTGAGAGCGAACATTGTCTTCCAAAGAACATCCAAAGCGGGCTCTAAGAACGCTTTGCATGTTAAAGCGGCCCAGAGGAGGTGATTTTGCGAAATAGATGGGCCATCGTGTTGGATATCGGCTACAAAGTGACCTAAGATTTCCCTAAGGATGTCTGAATTTGAGAGTGCTGTGAGTTGTGCTTCAGATGGCACAGATTCTTCGACAACCGTGACTTCGCCAACTGGCTGTTCTATCTTCTCCATCTCAATGACAATGGGATGAGACTCTGAGAAGTTAGGCTCGGATGTGGTAGTCGGCGGAATACCTGGATTCGAGACTGAAAGTATGGCTTCTGCATCCAAGCTTTAGGCCTCGTGGACTGAGCGTGTGGCAAGATGAAGATGGTGGATGTGCATCTGTTTATTCGGATAATACAGTAGGTGTCGCCTTTTAGAGGCAGTGCAATTAGTACGCATGAATGACATGGGAAGAGAAGATCTCTTACAATACTACTGTGAGATTGTCCAATCCACGATTTTCAACCACATATCGTGGAAAAGAGGAAAGAAACATAGAAAGAACACTCACTTCAGAATCCGATCGAATCTCTTGAATTATATTATAGCTATAGATATGTGCCTGGTCACCTTTTGCTACTTGAAATTCGTTACATATATGTAAAGCTGGGAAGTTCCCGTTCTATTTTTCTCAAAGGGATATACAAGGAGAATTCATATACACATGTAATATAAAGTTTGACGTTCGCAGTTGGTTCGCAGAAACCGTATTCGGAGACCACGTTCCTCTTCCGAAATGCATTGTAAACTTTCATCGTTGGCCACCGCTCTGTGAGTTCCTAAACCATTGGCCACATTGTAGAAGTGCTTTCTTGAAAGAACCGAAGCTTAAGCAGCCATGTTCTTTGCTCCACTCAGCGATATTCTCTTCCATTTCCTCCGGTGTAAGGCGAAAGATAGCATCGGCATCAAGATTGCTAGAATGCTCGGCGCCAGGGCTAGTTCCAATAGGCAGATACCGCCTTTTGGTATTTGGATTATAATACAAGATATCAGGGAGCCATCGCATAGGACCTCCGTAGATCTGTAAAGGCGTCAAGGAATGTTTCTAGTAAGTTTTTAGTCAACCCTAGATCAATTTCGAACGCGAACTTTGTGTCCCTTGGAATCTCCCGAAGGTACTCCATGAGCTGATTGACGGGAATTTGTCGAAAAGTAATGGATAAGGATCGAAGAGTCCCTGTACGTGACAGCAGTCCCAGTAGGGGCAGATGATCCCACATGCGATCGCATTCCGACCTTAGAATCAAAACTTGGAGGCAGGGTAGGGTCAATGAGTTCAGCAATGGTCCCAACCCTGTAATCTTCGTATCCGAGCTCCCAGTCGCAAGATAATCCGAAGGACTAGCCCATAGGTCAATGGTAACGAGGTACGAATTAGAAATGGATGGAAGAATGGAAGAAGATTCCAAGTAACCGCAATATAGTCTGCATTCCGCGAGGTTCGGACACAACGTTAGGATCCGTATGCATGCGTCCAGACTTAAGTGTGATCCACAGTATATTGCTTGATAGGTAAGATGCTGAAGATTGACTGTCCTGAGTTGAGCAAAGAGTAGTTTCAGCATGCAGAAGTTAGCGCTTTCGTCTACGCAAACTTCGCCCAATCGTGGTGCTACCTCGAATAAACCCAAAGGTTCTCGTTGATTAAAATGTGGGTTCTGGGTCTCGCTGATGGTGGAGACTCGCAGTAATGAAACATTCTCATTGATCATAGAGAGTGCTTCCCAAACCCAGGGGCTGATTGGATCCTGAGATGGAGCTATTCCCCGGCAATCCGAATGAGCGGCCAATTTTGCAAGGTGAGGGCGTAATTTTTATTGAGTCTCCAAGGGTAGTGAGACGTCTTATAGTCAAAGACGTCCATTATCTGTGTGTTCAATGAACAGGTGCGTGCCCTTTAAAGCCACAGATTAATTGTCTCGCTCTTCAGTGTCCCATCCCACGCGCCAATATGCAGCCTGATTGTTGTCCATAGCCTTGGAGTTGACAAAGCGACGTTCCTCCAAGCGCTGCAGACACTCTCCGGCAGAAGTGGTCCTTCTAGAACATCAAAGCTCATAGGCAACCGTTTAATTTTTTCTGCTCGAGAAGGGGTAAAGAAGATCCAAGCGAATTTTGCTGATGCAGAAATATTTCTGGCCACAATTTTGGCATAAGATTGCGGGCTGGACTTGGTAGTGCTATCGGTTCATGGTGCATCAGGAAACCTTTTCGCTGGTCCTGTAGCTGGCGCATGACCTCATCTAGACGAGTTATCTCTTGATCCAGTTGTTTTATGTCAGGATGAGCTAGCGAGAGAGTGATTTGAATTAAGTAGACTTCAGACGCAGCAGGGTTCAGATTCGTGCGCACGAGACGGGGCACCGGAGATTAAGATTCGCACAAACTGCTGATAGATAAAGCTCCGCAGGTCACACACCGAGATGTAATGTGGTTGGACTCTAGAGATATAATCGGAACTGATGCAACCTCTGGAGCTCAAAGTGATACGCTCCGTTGGGTCTGCGGTTAAAGCTGAGACACTTAGCCTGATAGAGAAAAGGCCCCATGCAGAAGTGCTTTAAACTGGGATTAGCAAGTCCGAAAATCGACGGTTGCTGCGTCAATAGACCGGCCTTGAAGTTTAAGTTTTATTACGTCCAGGGATCTGAAAACTGTAACGATGATGTGTCTGGTAGAGACGTTAGCTGGCCTTATGAACAATTCTTTGATATGGTGCAGATACTTACCTTGGGCTTGCGGAATTGAATAAAAACGAAGAAATGTTTTACAGGACTAAGCTAGGACTAGGAGCTGACGAGGAGCCAAAGTACTTGAACCAGGGACAAATTGAACGCAGTTGGATCTTCGGACCTTAATTAGTTTCATTATCTTTCGATGTCCGCTTAAAATTTGAATCACATGATACTTAATTTCGGACCCGGCAACGGGGCGGTATCCTCTGACTATTATTTTCTCCGCTCAGCTTTCATTGGCTTGGCTAGGCTTTCTCGACTCCTTGGGTGTTGTGGCTCTGAAAGCCGAGCTGAGCCACTCAAATACGGCTCCGCTCACGGGAGCTGTCTGAGTTATGGAGCCACCACAGTAGCTCGGCTCGGCTCAATATCGGTTCAGCTCGCGTGGCGATCAACCGTAAGCGGAGCGGCGACAACACTACAGTTGTGGATAAGCAAACACATCAAATTTACTCCGCCTATTATTATGATGGTCACACTTACCTAGGACTTCTAAAATACACTGTAACATGAAGGCATGGACCTAATGAACTGATTTGCACGAGCGAATATTTTAGATTCGCAGTTCTGAGGGAAAAAACGCCCAAAATTTTTGGCACATGTCGAAAAAAAAAGCGCTAAAATCTCGGAAATTTCATTTTTAGATAGCTTTCAATGAATGCGTCGTGATACCAAAACATTATAACTTTCTAACAAGCCATTCCCCCATTAAAAAATTCATCAAATGGCACCTAAAGCAGGCCGACCTCCCAATAAAAAGAGGAATATTTCTGGATTGAAGAACCAGTCTGCATTGATAAACAAATCTGCAAGTCAAATTGTGGATGATCATCTGGTCCAAGATTACAATCCTAGCATTGATGGTGATGCAGAAGGAGATCCACCCAGACAATACATTAAAGATATGGCGAGCAGTGAGCAAGAGGATGAAGTTGACTCTGATTTTGACTCTGATGAGGAATGGAATGGACTCACAAGTTGGGAGCTCAGGAAAAGATTGGCAGCACTCTCATGTCAGAATGATGAAGATCCTTATGATATAGATTGGATTCCATACAGATTGCGATGTCAGAACAGTAAAAAGAAAGGTAATGTATGATCAATTAAATATTACCCACCTTTTCACACATGGTTTCGCATTTAGATTGTCCAAAAACATATGTTAAAGGCCCAGATATCATGAGCAAGTCTCTATGTACACAACAGCACTATGTTGGGACTTCCAAAAACCAAACTACACTTGATGGATTCCTGGAAGTGGGCCCCCAAGTTATATGTCAATTCATTAATCGATCTTGGTGCTTCATGAATGCATACCGCCTGGGATTAACTGGGCAATGCCGCAGCATGGGCTGTCAAGAAGCAAAAGCAGCATCGGCTGGTATCTCAGCGTGCGATGATGTTGATCGAAGCAGTTCTCAACCCATCTTGATAAGAGTTGTCACCCTGGTCCACCAAAATCCGGCTTCCGAAATGGCAAAAGTTGCGAAAATTTGGTCGAAAATTTTGGCGTACCCAAAATGTCGTGGGAATTTTATACAAAGACTGTTTTTAGCCTATCCGAGTTCGAATCCGTCATTAGTTTTGTCAAGAAAATTCGCGTTCCTGAGATAACAAATTTGATGTGTTTGCTTGTCCGCAACTGTACCTCCGACGGGATCCTCCTCACCACTACTACTGCTCGGGTATTGGCTCGGTGCCATCGGGACACACAGATACGTCTCCAATCAGCTCAAAAAGTATTCATCATAATCATATACACCACTACAATCTCAACCCATATATCAAGGCCAAAAGGACCGTATTTTCGTTGGTGAGACTTAACAGAGTGACAACCCTAATTTCCATACTGCTAACAAAATAAAAATAAATAACGAAGAAACCACAAATACGTAGTCAAGTAAACAATATCCTAATCTACCCTGCCTCGAAATCAATTCGGCGGCTCGAGCTGAGCCTCAGAGAAAATTAAAACACCATTCAGCCTCGTACAACGCCAACAGTAACCTCAGGCACCCCAGTCTCTCCGCTCATCGCTTTCCCCGCATGGCCAAGTGCAGCCACACACTTATCCCAAGCCCACTTCGTCAGCTTGAGCACGTCGTCATCGCCCAGATCTTCCCGGACGTGCAGCTGCAATGTGACGACTAGGGAGTCGGCTGGACTTTTTGCATGCGAGCTGTTTGCAATAGCATACGGAGAGGACGGGGCAAGCTGCCAGATGTGCGGCGCGGGGAGGTGCAGCACTTGCGGGTGCCTCTCGACCTTCAGGAGATAGCATTTCAATGAGGAAAAAGGAGAAGAATATAGGAAGGAGACACACCTCTCGCATGACGCGCAGGAAAGCTTCCATCTTCCCATTTTGCATCCCCCGTGGAGGCGAGGTTTGCAAAAGGACGGTGCCAATGACAACGCAGGCGCGGTAAGCGACGTTGAATGTGACAATAGCGATGAGAGCCGCAAGGATGAGATCAGCGGAACGATGCTGTGCGCTGTGAGGCAGATAAAAAGTCAGCATCGCCCTCAAGAAGAGTAGAAGGCCAGAACGGCACAAGAGACTTACGCGGGGATACCGAGTGCCACGAAGAGAATTGCGGCGCAAAAGGCAAGCGGGGCCGCAACGAAGGGGTTAGAAAGCGCAAGCAGAAGTGGTATGGTAGGGGACGAATCCACATGGAGGTTGCGAGAGGAGGAAGAGAGTGAGCGAAGGATGGTGAGAGGAGAAGGTATGCGGTTCCCAGAGACTACAAAAGATCTCGTGAGTACAGAGAATAGACAAGAAAAAGCGGGGCAGAGACGAACCATTCACTAGTTTCGAATGGTTATCGAAGACAAGAGCCGTGCTGAGGATAGAAGTGAAGGTTAGAATGAGCATAAATAAGGGAAACTCGATCCTAAGAAAGAAATATCAGTTCAGATACGAAGGATGGACGAAGAAGCAACGACAACGTACGGTAGCCCCTCATCTTCGTCGCCATGATGATGATGGTGTCCCTCTCCTCCTCCAGCGCTCAGCAGAAGATGTTCAACTGTCTCCTTGCACACATACACAGCTGCGAACATTAGATACACAGCCTGCGCAAATGCAAACACGGTTTCTACACGTGCATTCCTACAGAAAGAGTGCGAAGAGTCAGTCATGCTCACTTATTCCCCAAAGATAGAAGTAGCGTACTCACCCATAAGTTCTCCGCATCCGCTCCCTCTCCTTCTCCCCAAAGCTCTTCCCTGTTGTCCCCCATCCCGACGCAAGCCATCCTGGCGCGACCCGCGCAATGCCTATGCCAAATGCATCGAAGACAACCCAGTACCCAACCCCCGTCACAGCGAGCGAGCCCACCTGCTGCCCGCGCACCCACAGCCACGCACCCAAGGCAAACTGCATCACGCCGGCGGCGATAGCCTCCCGTGGGACGATTGCGTCGTGCGCGTATGCAGAGACATTCCCATTCTGCTGCTGTTGTTGAAGGCTGGATGTCACTGGGGTATGCGGGAACCCGCCCGATGAACCTGGGACGGCGGACTGCGGAAAGGCGGAGATGGGCGCCCAGGGCGACATGGGCACGGGTGTAGGCTGCGTGTGCAGGACCTCCTGCCCTCCATTGTCCGTGCTCGGATCGGACGGACTGACGTTCCCGTTCCCGTTGGAACCAGCCGAGCCAGGCTCGAGAAAAGAGAAGAAGTTGTGCGACATCGAGTGCTTGTGGTGGTGCCCCCGCCTCTTCGCGCGCGGGCCCGTGAGGAGCTCATCCTCGAATACAGCGGAACCTGGGGAGCCCGAGGAAGAGATGGGTGAGGGCGCGCGTGCGCCGAAGGTGAACCCCTGTCCGAGGGGTGTTGGAGGCTGCTTTGTCACCCGTGAGCCAGGGAGCCGGAAAGAAGGGCCGGCGGCGGGCATGTGCACGGCCTCTATATCCGTCGGAACTTCGATCTCCTGCCCGCCATCTTCGTCGATGGCAGCAGTAGGGAGGGACCCGGGGCGCGGGAAGAAGACAGAGAGATTGCGCGAGTGCAGCCGCGCGTGTCGCCTTGTGGAAGTGGTGGGCGAGGTAGCCGGTGCATCTGTGGGTGTTAATTCCGAAGTGCCGTTGGGTGAGCCAGCGGGGAAGGAATACATCGCGGGGGATGTCGGTCCAGGGTTAGCAGGGAAGGAAACGGACAGAGGAGAAGGAAGGGCGGGTGAGAAGGCGGAGATGGACCGCGTACGGGAATGACCGCCCCCCAGCCCAGCACTGGAAGGTTGTGATCCAGGTACGGGTAGCGCGAAGGAGGAGCGGAACGGCGATGATGGGTGTTGGCCATTTCCATTGATGCCATTGAGAGCTGGAGGGCGGGGAAGATTAAAGCCAGTCCGGAAGGGACCGGCCGACGGCGGGAGAGAGGAGGATGAGCTTCGCGTGTGGGAGTGTTGGGGAGATGAGTGGACGCGTGGGCGCGGCAGCTGCGGGGCGTCTGCTATTACGGCTGGGATGCCGCCGTTAGGAGCAGGGTCCTGGGTAGGAGGGGTGGTCACGATGATGATGTTTTCATCCTCGTCCTTGCTTGTCTTCCGCCTGTGCATTTGTTGGCCAGACATGGATAGGTGCGTGTGAGGTGCTTGTTGAAGCGGTAGTAGAGAGCGTTTCGGAACGGTTGTGATGTGTCGGTTGCGTAAAGACAGTCAAAGTCGGTTCTGGCCGAAACGAAGCTAGATATCAGCACATACGTCGATCTCTTGCTACAAAATTATGTACTCACCTGAGCACTGAATCGTCTCGATAGATGGCCAGACGTAGAGGCCGTTTCAACTACGGCAAGGTGCCTGTTACGTTACTCTGTAATCCTTCCGTTATATATCAATATATCATGATTCATTCAGACATTCCAATACTCACAATAAAGGCCGTTCCTCGAAGATATTCAAAGTATCCACGACTCCTCGCCACCTCCGCTGGCAAGCGCAGCGACAATGTTAACCCGAGTTGGCGTCGTGCTGTAACAACCCAGAACCCTCCAGAGATGATACCTGGGCGCAATCTGTATGATTTACGCTCGATAAGCTCTAGTTAGAGGAGAGCGCCTTGTGGAATGCGAAGGTGTCGTGGTCAGCCTGACATGGAAGTCCAAGACAAACCCCAATAGGCTCGGGCCACTGTGGCCAGCCGAAAATCCTGTCCACGTGAACGCGATGATAGGCGCGCGTGTCCCGCATGAAATCAGACGCGTCTCGTAAGCGCCGTTCCCCCAAATGACGATCGAACGCAAATCCGAGAATTTTCAACGTCCAAAACGTTCAACATTCAACCCTTGCAATTATCTTCCACAGTGCATAAATAACGTTTGCATAATTGGAATACTCTAAAAATGCAATAGATAATAGGCGGCTGAATCTAAAATTACAACACTGTCCAATGCACAAAGCGACATCAAATCGAAAATATAAAAGCAAGTTTAAGCAGAGCATAAGTGAAAGCATGCGAAATAGGCGATGAACATACGTAAGAGAATAAACTGCTAGTAATCCTTTATGTTGAGATCCGCCCACAGAAGAGCAAAAGTAGATACATCCAAATATTTCTCGTTGCTGAACTTATCTGACAGATCCAAGCTCTGGAAACTGGGAGCACGCAAATTATTCACAAGAATTTCGTGCCCGGACACCAGCTGTTCCTCAGTAAACCCAGAGTAAAAGACAAAATTATGGTCCTATAATTTTTTATCAGCCTACTAATAGAATTTAAAAAACAAAGCTGGATAATCTTACCCAGAAAAGCTCGAGCATAGTCCGAGCACTATACGCCGCCACCGCAGCCACCATCTTCGGTTTCATCTTCAAAAATCGATGATCAAGCAAGGTCACTTCCACAAGGAAGCGCTGCAGCATATCCTCCTTCTCGACCCAAACCACACGCGCCCTACTAATTCTCATCAACCATTCCATTGGCGTCGGCTGCGGGCACACCCTAAATTCCAACACCCTCAGCATCTCCCTTTCTCCATCCACAACCTCGCACATCTCGTACGCTGTAGAATAATCAGAATACACCAAAGTGTACGGCCTCTGATGCGTTGTCTCGCAGTATTTGCTGGAGATGAGCAATGCAGAGAGCGCGTAGAGGCGGAATTTGTATGAGCGGATATCACTGCGGAGGCAAAGGAAGCGGTCGAGTAGGTTGACGGCAAGCCAGAGCGTTTCGGAATCTGTATGCGGGATTGCGTGCTCGTGCAGCCCAATGAGCCAATCGATTATGCGAGTGCGCATTTTCCAGTTGAACTGCGCGTGACGGGATGTATATTCCGGATCAATTGGGACGGTCTCCTCCTAATATATTTTAGAACGCTTGAAATTTTTGAGGACACACTAAAAGATGACCATACCTCGCACTGTATCATATAGTTATATTTCTCATCATCATAGTCGAGACTGGAATCTTCCTCAAGAAGCGCCTTCTCTGATTCTTCAAGCACCATACGGGTTGTCTGGTGTAGTTCCAGTATATCTTTGAATGCCTTTGTCCATCTGTCACATGATACAAGGGGGGTGAATAATTGGAATTCTTGTCCCAGCGGTGGAATAAATAGCTCTGACGGAAGCTGAAGATTGCGCTTGATACTCTTGAGTTGAATTACACTTGAAGGAGGGACTTGAGGGTTTTTCCCCAGCGGCGAGATAAACAGCTCCGGCTGGACCAGGAGGCGAGGCTTTACACCGTGGACTTGAAGCAAATTTGAAGCACGCCCGCGAAAATGGAACGAGAATCTATAATTCTCCGGCACCGGTCTACATGCGAACGGATAGCCAAATTTGCTTACCCCAAAAAAGTCTGAGGACGAATGACGACCAAAAATCCAAGGAACATCCTCGTACATGCTGGGAAACGCGCGAGGAAACTCGTCGAAAGACGTATTCCCAATCCAACTCGGACGCGTGCGAGATGAAGATACGACTATCATACCCTGGTCTGCGAGCACCAACGGTGATACCAACTGCAATTCCGTAGAGTCAAGGAATGCATGTCTACGGCTGGAAAAGAGACCTGGCCGTTCCAGCAGTCCTTCCAGTTGTTCTAGCAAACGCAGCGCAGAGGGCGGACGTACCTCTCCGCTCCTCTGTGCTGAGTTTGTCAGAACGACTTCCCGAGATAGAAGGGAATTAACCTGAGAGACGTATGACTTCCGTGACGCACGAAGGTTTGAGGTATTCGAGCAAATGGAGGAGCCTGATAATAATGATGCTATAAATAAGAGGCAATATTAAATTGGAAGACAAAATATAAAATCACTTGTTCTCCTAAAATCACATCGCCGAAAGGCGACGCGATGTGAGGACGTAGACGCAGAGTCGGGTCTATCCTCTGAAGTGAAAGAAATTATTTTTGAGTTTTAAACACAGCTTTATAAGGAGCGAAAACTAACCTGGACTTTCTATAAAAGCACAGCTGTGGGGACTCGTCGCATCACGAATACGGGCGACCTTCATCGGCTCATACGCCTGCGAGTACATATCAGCTTCCCCCGACTCATAATCGGCGTTTCGTTTGAGAGAGTTTATCCGAACGTCTTCTCTAGGGAGCCATTCGATAGAGATACTCTCGCAGGTGTCAAAATCACTTTCGACTACGATGGCTCCTTCACTGGCTTTGAATGTCCGTCTAGATCTGGACGGATATAATGTGCTATCACATGAAACGCATTCGATGGAGAGGGGACCCGTCAAATATTGTGGTAGAATAGTAGAGGGGTCCGCTCCTGTATACAAGGGAACCGGTTAGACAAATTTGTATGAATAGCTCCAGATTTTATTTAAATAATTACTGTCGCTATGTTGGTCATAGTTGCATTCTCTGAGGCCCTCGATGGCTTGTGCAGCCCAGTGCGCCACACTAGTCTCTGCATCCGATTCTCGAAATACAAGATCGCCCTGGGAGTCTTCCAAATCGAGGTCTTTGATGCATGCCAATGGGTCCTCGACACACTTCAAGAACAGCGGCGAAATGTTGTGAAAAAGGTGCATTGGCAATTGAGTCCTGGGGGTCAGAAGCAACAGGGGTTGTAGAGTCACCGGGTATTATCGAGTCAAGTAGGATCCGATTTGGTTTTTTCTCGGGACCATCTAGTATCAAATTACCTAATATAGTCCGAATATTCAACACGTTGCTATTTCCAGGTTCTGTTGTTTGTGGGTCCAAGCGCTCGGATTGGAAAATACAGGAAAGATCCTGGAGGCCCTCGTGTCGACATGCCGGGGTGGGGGGGTATATCAAAAACGCAGGAATAACACGATTTCACCGCGTTTTTGGAGATAAATCTAGGATAAATCAGTCAGATTGGGAAACAAGAGGCTTACTGATTGCTCGATAACTTCAAACTTCTTACTATGGACCATGATTGACAGATAGATAGGACAGAATCTAGGAGATTCCACGCTCGCCCCGGTGAGCAACGATATAACGGAAGTCTGGATCATTTGGAAGATATTGTGCAGTGTGGGTGTCTGTCTATATCTGTTTCTATGTTTCTCAAAAGTTGATCGATGATCGTCGTGGCAAGCCCCTATCTTTTCTGCTTATGTGAACAAAAGCTGTGCCGTCTAAGCTTCGTACTCCGCTGACCTGTCACAAACAAGCTTCCGTGGTGGACCTTAGGAATCTGCCTCGAGGAGCAGCTTGGAGGACACGTTTCCAGTTCTCGCCCGACGCATATCAACCGATTCACGCAAGCTGCATGTGATTCAGTTCTCGACAAGGTTCAATCCTCACTGGATGGATTTACCCACGCCTACCAACAGCAGTGCGAAATCAGAAATCAAGGCTTTGTCGCGTGCTTCCATCTACAGTATTATAGATCCAGATATCCTTGACCAAGTCATCGAGCATCTTGCTGAGAAGCGACATCTCGCTATAGCAGCATGCACGTGTAAAATGCTCATGGATCCAGCTCTGGATCGGCTTTGGAAATCTCTGGACTCGCTCTTCCCTTTGTTCAAAATCTTGCCTGCGTTTCAGAATAGTGATGGAACATATGTGAGCGCAATTGCTTTGGTTTTCCCAATACAAGTGTCCTCAGTATTTTAAACATTAATTAGGTCCTTCGAGGACGCGTCACGGAGAATGATTGGTCTCGCTTCGATTGGTACGCGCGACGCGTGAGGACGTTCTCATACACCCGAGACCCAGATGCACTCGACATCGCTATGCACGTGTACTTTCGCATCGCTCAGCTGCGAAACCCACCCCTACTCCCCGAGCTCCAGCATCTCCACTGTCCTTCTTTGAACCAAAGCGATTTTCTGATATCCGCCGTTTGCTTATTCCTTTCGCCTTCCTTGCAAACTGTCGAGTTCGACAATATTACGGGCGTTGAAGATAAACTTGTTGGTACTTTCCTCCACACGCTTATGTGTGATAATGCACCCTTGGAAAGCATAAATCTTCGTGGCCAGGGGCTTTCCAAGGATACTCTCAATTATGTTTCCCGCTTCAATCATCTGAAAAAGCTGCACCTTTCCGGTATGGGGGACAATATGGATCTGCAACTTCTACGGGAAATCGGTAATCTTGGGTACCTTGAAGACCTAATTATCGACTTCTCCAATAGTCCGCTTATGTCAAAACCCTTGGATCAGGATGTTGGCTTCACAAATTTAAAGCATCTTACAATCTCGGCGTCGCTTCAGTTTATTCAAATATTCCTTTCACGAGTATCAATTGCTTGTCATTTGACGACACTTTTTATTGTTGCCCCTGCGGACCTTTCGTTCCAACGAAGAGAATTCGTGGCTAGCATTTCATCGCGCTGGTCAAGCTCTCTTCGCAGATTTGGTCTTGTCCACGAGTCGGTGGATGAGGTCCACGAAGCAATATCTACGGCAATATTGTCTCCGCTTCTGTCATTGAAGGATATGGAGCATATCTGCATCGAGGGATATACAACAGCATTGTCAGACGATGACATTCTCACCTTCGCAACCGCTTGGCCACGTATTAAAATCCTTCTCCTACCGTTCATCGATTCCGAGACACAACGGCCTACTATGAAGTCTCTTCAATGCCTCGCTGTATTTTGTCCTAGACTCATAGAGCTTCGCATACCTCTCGACACTAATGATGTGCCGTCCATATCCTCGAATATGTCGTCTCCTCGGCATGGCCTTGAGAATATGGTCATTGCAAGTGGGGGCGATCCATGGGACGTCAGGAATCTCCTTGATGTTGCTCGATTTATCGACTATACATTTCCGTATCTTGACTATGTGGAGGCTCACGACGGTCGCGACGGGCAGAGATGGGGACATGTAAATGATATGATACAAATGTTTCAGGCAGTAAGATCAGAGGCCATAGCTCTCACACGTACAAGTAGTGCTAAATGACTTGCGCTAGACCGACAGGTAACTCGTTATTGTTGATCAAACATCACGCACGACTATTATTTAGTCTTTAAGTGGTGCCAAAGACAGAGAGAAATGAGGCAAGGCCGTCATCCGGGATTCTATTGGCCTACATGCGCCTGCTTTTGCCGTCTAAGTTTGTATGTCGAGCCTCGTTAGAGCCCAGGGTGACTCTCATGTAAAATGAGAAATAGTGTGTAGCTATTCTAAGACAGCTCAGTCATCAACTCAAATTTCTCAACCGAAAACAACAATGACTTATCGCGGTCCGCAAGGTATACCACTTCCTCGACACCAAGTCCAACGGGAAGGTCGGCAAGGATACTGACCTCTACGAGCCCATTTCTGCTGTCTGTGTTGCCGTTCAACGTGAGCAGGAGGCCAAGAAGAAAGCGATCATCGCCGCTGCCATGGCTCCTCCGTCGACGTCTGTCTCTTCCAAACGCAAGGTACTGTCCGATTTATGTTTATTTATTTTATATGGAGTTTATGACTGAGGCTGGCCTGTTCCAGCGCAATCCTCGCGTCACAAAGTCCGACGAGACCATCGACACGGACGACTCTGATATCGAGGTGTCCTCCGAGCCTGTGAAGCCCAGTACGACTCCTGCTCTGAATGTCTTGCCTCCTGAGGTAACATTTCACCCATTTGACTTTTATTTCTAGAGTTACTTCGAACTCATATCCCTCTTTGCATCCGTGCCAGGGTCTTGGTAAGGATGCGAAGAGGGATATGAGTTCGAAGTAACTCTAGAAATAAAAATCAAATGGGTGAAATGTTACCTCAGGAGGCGAGACATTCAGAGCGGGATTTGTACTGGGCTTCACAGGCTCGGAGGATACCTCGATATCAGAATCGTCCGTTTCGATGGTCTCGTCGGACTTTGTGACGCGAGGATTGCGCTGGAACAAGCCAGCCTCAGTCATAAACTCCATATAAAATAAATAAACATAAATCGGACAGTACCTTGCGTTTGGAAGAGACAGACGTCGACGGAGGAGCCATGGCAGCGGCGATGATTGCTTTCTTCTTGGCCTCCCGCTTACGTTGAACGGCAACACAGACAGCGGAAACGGGCTCGTAGAGGTCAGTATCCTTGCCGACCTTCCCGTTGGACTTGGTGTCGAGGAGGTGGTATACCTTGCGGACCGCGAAAATGGCCTCGGTTAATCGGGCGTCGTTCAGGAGCTGCGGATGTTCCTTGTACGTTGCAAGAATCTTGCCCTGCATAGATAAAACAGACAATGTGTTAAGTCTTTTATGGGAAATTAAAATTAAAACATAGAGTCGACGCACGATGTCCGCGTTATGGTTCGCAATACCAGCCGATCCCATTTCGACAGACCAGGCACCGGTTTCCAGTGATTTGGCATAGCTCTCAGAAAATGACAAAAGTATGGTGCAGCTAGCAAAGAACGCCGGAGAGGCACTCATCACGGCTAAGACAATAAAAAAGCTAGGAGACAGAAGGGACACAAAAAAAAAAAAAAACACGACGCACTGGGGTTTATAGGCTCGAGACGCGCACAAGTAATATGCCGGCCTGTAAACTCTACTGCCGACGGCGAAAATGGTTATTTAAATAAACATTAAAACCGGAAAAGTAATAAAGTCTCGCCTATTGAGCCATGTGGATAAACATGCACCCATAGTCGTCTACTCTGACAAACGGTTACGCTCGACTGAGGGCAGTCGATTTTTTTTTGGTGGGGGGAGATGATACGCCGAGCGTAGAAACACCCCTAGAAAGTACATTAGTTAAGTCGAACGGACACTGTAATCACTAGCCAGTTGAATAAACAGTTGGTATTCGGGAGTATCTAAGACATAAACAAATAACTAGAAAGATCCAGAAGAAAGTGACTGGCATTCAGTCAGAATAGCCTAAGCAGAAATGAATAAAGACCAAATGACGCACCACAGACAATAGAAACGCACCAAGAAACCTCCTAAAGCTAAATATAGCCGTGCAAGAGCCGAAGCCGAGAAGCACCGACGATCGAAGCGCCGATCATGAAA